>WBMV01008320.1:0-52883 GCA_013396655.1 Campylorhamphus procurvoides | reverse complement strand
GGCGGCTCCCCCAGCCCAGCCCGCGCCCCGGGGCTGCGGGGCGGGACCCCCTGAGGGCAGCGGGGAAGGGTCTGCGGGCCGGGCACCGCGGTGGGGCCGGCCGGGGTACGGGGGTGCGGGGTGCGGGGGTGCCGGGTGCGGGCGGCACAGGAGGCACAGAGCCGCACACCGCAGCGCTGCACTCGGCATCCACCTGCACCGGGGTTCCGTGATTTTGGGGTCTGGTTTTGTGTTCTCCTATAGATCCCGGTATTTAAGAATACTTGGGGGAGGGATGGCAGTACTGGACGTTCTGGTATGCAGAAATGTCGTAGCAGGCTTTTGCGGTTTGAATTCCTGGTTGTCCGGATAGGACGAGTGAGTTTACACTACGTAACTAGTAAAAACCTTGCAGAGGGATGTAAAACCTGTCAAGTTGCATTAGTGTTGGCATCTTTGAATGAAGGAAAGAGTAGTAGATGTTGAAAGTTTAGTAAAAATTAAAGTTTATTGAGATATGGGTGGAAGTATGATAGAGGAGGAAGACAGATAAAAGTTAAGGTGATTTCAGCTTTGTGCTTCTTTAAATGAAATCTGGTGTCTTTTGAATTTTGGATTCATTATTTGTAGTGATTCTTTGAGTTTTGATTTAGTGGGATTAAGTGTTTGCAGTTCTGACCATGAACTGTACTTTTATTTTGGTCTCACATGCCACAAATATTTTCCCTGTCTTCAGAAATAGTCAAGCTGTATTATATGTTTTGGTGTTTTGCTACATGATGTGTAATATTCTCAGCTCATGTATGAAATAACAATTGAGATGCAGAAGATAGATTACTTCTGATTGTGTGCTGAATGGGGTTTGCGTTTCTTTTCCTGATGGTTTGACACAATGAAACGGAGGTGGGGAGAGGAAGCCAGTTGAATGTTATGCTAAGTCTAACGATATATTGAAGTCTTGTGCTTGGTTATTGAATATAGGATTGTTTTCATAGTCAGTAAAATATGTGACTCACTGACTACATCATGATCTTGTATCCCAACACATCAAAAACTTTATTAATCAGTGCAACATCATCATCTGTCTTAAAACTCAAAACATCTTAATGAGGTAGGAGTTTAGAAACACTTTCTCACAACAACATTTTCAGACTGTGGGATGTTCTATTCAGTTTTTGCCATTTTGGTTTTTACTGGTTTTAATGAAGCAGAACCTTTAAAAAGCCACAAAATATGTCTATATGTATGCTGCAGACCCAAAAAGCATGAAATCTTTATGCAGTTAGATTTTTTTTTTGAGCTGTTTTGGAGTTTTCTTTGGGGAACAGCCATGTAAAACACCTAGAGCAAGAACTGTGGCAGGGAGGTATGGCAGTGATTTATGGCTGGATAGTTGTCTCTGATCTGCCAAACAAGCCTCCTGCAAAGTCTGCATCTGTGACGGCTTTTGCTGCTGCTGCTAAATTTCTGTGTTGGCATGTTTCAGTGCAGTTAAGTCTAGTCATAGTCATAGCTATAATGATTTTCAGTAAAGGAAGTATACTCTTCTGGGGTTTCAGGATACATTCAGCAAAAATTCCCTGTGGCTTAATTTAATGCTAAGCTAGACTGGATTTGGCATTTACCTTTATGGAAAATTGGTGGCTAAAATTGGCCTGCACTTTGGATAATCCATATACATATATATATATATCACTAAGTGTAAGTTGATTTAACATTTTAACAAATAATTTAATTTCCTGAAACTTCTGACATTGTGATTAAAAATCCCCAAACAAAAAATGCCACCCTGTCAGCATACTCAGTTTGATATATTTTTGTCTATATTAAGCAATATTGTCTACAACATTCTCAGTAAAGTAAAAAATAAAAACACTGTGTCCAGACATATATTGAAATTATTGTTAGGATTTAGGCAGATGTTTATACTTCTGTGGTTTTCAGGCACTTTCCTTACTATCACACTAGTGTTCAAACCTGCAAAGAAATAAAGCCCAAGCATTCTATGCATTTTTATTGAGACTAAAGCTAGTTATTGCTTCTTGAAGTTCAATTAGTCCAGTTTTTTGGGGAAGAAAAAATTTTAAACCCATTTTATCAATTTCAGACTTGATACCATTTTTCTGATGATTAGAAGCATTGCGTAAGTATTTATATGCAGTTTGCCAGGTTACCTGTAAATAAAATAATGTTCTGAGGTCCTTGTAATGACGCCAAGTTTATCTTTCGACTGAACCTTTCAGAAATGAACCTAAATAATATTCAAGAGTTGTGAGGGCTAGAGGGGACAGATTGTGCCAATAGTGCCTGCTGTGGAGCTCAGGAAATGGCTGACTTATATTTCTCAGTAACTGAATGTTGCTGCTTCTTGGCTTCCTGGAGTAATTCTTCTCATGTGGAGATAAAAATTCAAAGTGGTGATAAGAAACATGAAAGCTAAGTGTATGTTACTTTTTAACAAGGTGAATGTCTGGTTTCCAAAATTTTTTCAATGTCTTGAATATGTTGCACTGTTAAAACTGCTATTGCATTTCCAGACACTTTTTTTTCAGGGTATTTTTCTCTAATTATGTCAAGCCTTGTCTTCAAAACTTCACAGAAATCATTCAGCATTCCTAGAAGACACTGTCTTGTCGTTTCTTTCACACTTCAGCAAATGTATATTGTGTTGTAGTTCTTACCAACGTCACTGTTATGTATGAAAGTTGTGGGTGGTCACATTCTTTGTGTGAATATTTTTTAAACCAGCAAGCTCAGAGCAAGGATTCTGATAGGCTTCTCTTAGGTCTTTGTTGCCTTTAAGTTTTATTGCTCTTTCGGGTACAGGGTGATTCCTCTGAAACTTTGAAATCAATAATAGCATTTTGGTAGGAAAACCAGCCACTGGGAACTGTTCCTGTGGGAGTAAACAAGTACTTTGTATGAGAATCGTGGTTCACGAAACATCAAAATACAGCCCCTTTGTTTTGCAACACAGATAGATGAAAGTAGCTGAGAAGCTACAGTAGCTGAGAAGCTAATAAGAATTTTATTTGGGCTGCATGATATTTGTTCTTTAGGACAGCCTGAAACACTGTGTGAACACAGCATGACCTACATATGTGGGAGGCGCGGTATATGAATATGCACTCGGATTATATCTTTAATGACTACCTGCATAAATCTACCAAATTTCAGTGAGAGGATAGATGCATAGCTGTCCTGAGGAAATTGCTTCATCCAGAGCACTGCTAAGCAGAAAGTTTGAAAAAAAGGTCTTGTTCCAACATCTATGATTTCAGAATCTGAACAATTGCATACAAAAATGTGGCATAAATGGAAGTTGTCCTAGTCTGAAATCTTCAGAAATAGAGGAAGTGGATGGTTTTGCAATAGTCTTGTTACTTTTTGTTACTTGTAGTCAGACAGAGCCTTTGTTGTTTTTTGCTCATTGGGATAAGCATGTGATGCAAGTCTCTACATATTTTTTTAAAATAAGAAGATAGTTTATTTTATGAGTGGAAGTGAGTCCCTCTATATTATAGAATATACAACAAAACATGAGAGTACTCAACTGTGAGATTTATTTGGTGTGTTTTTCATGTGCTAATGACCTTAAAATCTGATATTAAGAGTTACCGTTCTCTTTGGTTTGAAGGTCTTAATATTTTGGACAATCTCCCCTGTGGCCTGGTATTCTTTTTCTACGTGCTCTGAGTTGTGGTCTTGTGATGACTTTCTCTCGTGGCCTGTTCTTGCAAACTGCTGTCAACCATGACTGTTGATCCCATCTTCTCTGTCCTTGGCTTCAAATTTCCCCACTGCTGACCAATGTAACATAACACTGCTAAATACCTGGCACTTTCATGGCAGTATATTAATTTTGGATGAAAAACACTCATCAGTTTGATGCCATGGAGTAATTTGGTCCAAACTGATGAGACCAACCAGTGACAAATTCAAGCATGTGTGTGTATGCATTGACAGACTGGGCGGTGGTTTCATAAGTTATTCATGGTCCTCCTCACTGAGGGTTTAATCAGTTAAACATCCTGATACTTCTGTTAAAGTCTTCAGTCTTCAGGGGAGCTTACTTCTCTGTTTTCCCCTCCTCCTCTTCATGTTTTAGTGCTGAAATGCCCTACATTTGCTTGTATGTTTCTTTGAAAATGCATACAAGAATGCAGTAAAAGGGCACTTGAAATTCCCAGCTTTTGTTGTTGTTGTTGTTGAATGAGAGGCCAAGAGTGATTAGCATTGCTGAACATAAAATACATACAATGCTGGGACCAGCAATTACCTGCTATTGCTTCATGTAGCTCTGTGGAGCATAAAATTTAAGGCCTTTGTATATAGGAAAAGGCACAAGTTGGCTGAGTGCTGAGGATCCTGCCACATAAAGGCTATGGAAGTACTGACACACTAACACTTTTATTTAGGTTTGCCTACTCTGAGTATTTTGCGGCAGACTTTGCTACTGTGAGTTAGTTGGTAATAGTTTGTAGAAGTCAAATAAACAAAGCTTGCCCTGTCTTCATTAATAATAAATACATTTATCTGTTGAAGTTCCTACTTCAGTATATTTTCAGTGTCTAAATTCCAAGTTCGTCTAAGCTGGAATTTTAGTTCTTTTTTTATTCCTTAGGAGATTACTGATATTCTATTGTTGTTTATTTGAGATTATTTCTCTGTGCTACAGATTCTAGCTAGACTACAGCTAAAGATAACTCAATTCTTCATTTCCTGGGCAATAAGGCTTCCCATTTGAAGCTGCTGGGAGTTTGATCCTGCACTTTTTGCCTTCTCTGGCCCTTGGTGCCTCTTTTTGTTTGCCTACTAGTATAAACAGTGCACTGTAACTATTGGATTTTGGTCTATGTTTCATTCATTAGTAGATGAATTTGGCTGGTGCTTTAAGGTTTTTCTGCTCAGCTGGCAAAGACCATCATGCTCAGTTTCTCTTGTCACAAGTAAGTCCAAGGCAGCTGGGCAGGAGTTTTGTTTATGTTCGGGAGGCACTCTGAACAGGTATGTGCAAGGGCTTATGGAACGTTTGAGCATGGATGCCTCTCTGTGCAGTCAGCTCAGATGCACTGGTAATGATCATTCCATTAAACTTTTAAAACAGTGCAGCAGGAGTGACATTGATCTGAACTGTTAATGGCTAGAACTAAATGTGTCAGGCTGGAAGGCTTTCTCTCGTGAATGTATTAGCTCACTTGCTAAATAGAAGATAAAAAAATCTTGCTTTCTGAGGAAAAAACCATGAATTTGAAGTCAGTTAAAATACTGCTGTGGTGCAGCGAGGGACAGCTTGAAGCTAATGAATGTGCTTCAGCTCTGTTTTTCAGCAGTGGGATGGTTATGGCATTGACTGTATAGTGAGCCCAGTGGCAGCTGTTATGAAAACACCGGTAACACTATTATTACTGGTCATTTTTGGTCTTACTCATTACGATTACTCATTTCTCTTTTTTACTGTTACTCATTACTGTCAATAGGTAATGGTGATAGTTTCTTAGAAGAATAAATATGCATTTACTTCTCTGCTAGACTAGTCTTTGGTAAAAAATTGAATCCATGGATTTTTCAGTGAGCTCCTGAGCTGCACCATGCTTCAAATTGTCACCTCTGGGAAGTGGCTGAGGGAGCTGGGGCTGTTTAATTGGGAGAAAAGGAGGCTCCAGGGAGACTTTATTGCTCTCTACAACTACCCAAAAGGAGATTGTACCAGGTGAGGGTTGGCGTCTTCCCCTGGGCAGCTAGTGACAGGAGAAGAGGACATAGTCTTAAGTGGTATGAGGGGGCATTCAGGTTGGACATTAGGAGGAATTTCTTCACAGAAAGAGTGATTAAACATGGGAATGGACTGCCCAGGGAGGTGGTGGAGTCACCGTTCCTAGAGGTGTTTAAGGAAAGACTGGATGTGGCACTTAGTGCCTTAGTCTAATTAACATCAAGGTGTTTGGTCAAAGGTTGGACTTGATCTCAGCGGTCTTTTCCAACCTAATTGATTCTGTGACTATCTTTATGCTGTATGTCAGATTTAATGCTGAATTGTGTTAATACTTGTGAAACTAGAAAAGTATAAATTATTATGAAGTTAAATAACACTTTATTTTCTTCACTGCACAGTAGATATAAAGGGCTTAGACCCTCATTTAGATTATACATTAGATCCTCACCTGAGTGTCATGCTTAGAGAACTGAGGTTGATCTGATTTTTGTTTGAGCAGCATTTGTTCCTGGCAAAGGGACAAACTGCTGGAACAGTGAGAGATCAAATTTGAAAAGTCTGAAAAGAAAATAAATTTGTAAGTACATACTTGATCTGTGTGGTAGTTTCCATTACTTGCATTGCTCTTCCTTGAAATAATGAGTCATAATTAAGAGGCTTTTTTTCAGTGAGAGATCAGTTAGGAGTCTGCTTTATTGCAGATTAATTGTTTTTTTACATTTTATTTTTTATACATAAGATATGCTATGAGGTGGAAGAAAGGGGAAAAGTAAAAATCATTAGATTGTCACTATTGCTCATAGCTTGTGTGATAGTTTTTCTCTTAGATGTCCATGTGAAAGAAATACAGCAGTCTATGGTCTGCTCCCCTCAGATTTTAAAACCCAAGAAGATTACTTAGTTCAGAATGAACTTTATAAACATAATAGATCTGTTTGGGTTTTTTACTCTGTTACAAACTTTGACATGGATGATCTGTTGGTTCTTATATTTGAAAGATGGCTACTGAAGGCAGTTACTCAGATCAGTCTCACCCTGGGATGAGTCACCTTTTATTTAAAGAAGACTACAAGTCCTTTTTTCTCATTGTGGTTTGTCAGGAACTTCAGAAACTTAATTGCTTTTGCCTTTTAATGCTTGATTCACACCATATTCCTTTCAATTTACAGGGTGATATTCCATATGAAGCTTGTTCTAAGAGCTTTTCTGAGTTATTTTCTGACCAGTCTTGTACAATCCTGCTTGCCAAATTGTCCATCAATAAATGAAAAATTTTTCATCGGTAATAAGCAGGAACACCTTCTGCCTTGTCCAATAAATCTTTGTGATAGTTCTGTAGCATAGTGTGAATGTAAAATAAACCTACATCACAGAAAAAAAGGAGAGGCTTTTGATTGATCTGTTCTTGTAGCACCGATGGTAAAGTAATTCTTGTAATTACTTCAGTTGCCTAAAGATAAAGCCAAAAAGATGATGCTTCAAGCTAATTGGCAAATGAAGCTTTTATCAACCACGTATGCCTTTTCTGTTTGGTTGATGGTATAGTATACATCTCATTCAATTAAATTTCACAGTTTTTTTTTCCAGATTTCTTTTTCGGATTGAGAAGCATCAGAATTGTAATACCAGGGGAAAGATGCTATCAAATAATTCAAAATCTCTAAGCATGAGTTCCCTGTAAATCTAGGTGCATCTTTACATGCTTAGGTTGTACTCACATTGATTCACTAGGACGTGACAATGTTCCAGAAGGTGCAGTGGCTGACATGACATCCAGTCTTCCCTCGTACTTCCCTGGCCCCCGGTTGGCTGTGCCTTGCCTCTGAGCAGGGCAGAGTCACACCCGTGTCTAGACAGTGTGTTTCAGTTTGATGTTTTCTTCTGCACTTAGAAATTGCTTGGTAACATCTTGCACACATAACAAGGACATATTTATTATTAATCAAATGCAGCTTGTCCCCATGTTCTGTGCTTGTGTTCAGCACTGCATAGCAATGTAAGCACCGTGCCTTTTGCGTTGTTCTCTGCTCTGACTGTAAAACCACTATGCTGCAGTAAAACATGATTCCTTGCATTCTTGCCTTTCTTCTCACAAGTTTGCATTCAGGTGTCCTTTTCTTATTGTTACTTCTGAAGCTTCATAAGTATCCCTGGTGTGCAGACTTAGGGCTTATTAGAGGGAGTCTCAGTAAGTGTTCGAGATAAGTTTTTTCCTTAGGGTAGGGGGCAAACTGCTTTGTGTGCAGCTTCATGGAACCAAGGTTTACTTGTTGACCAGCGCTGGAAAGATCAGGTCTGGGATTTTTAAAATTTTGCTTTTTTCTGCATGGCCAGTTCTGTTTCTACAAAACTAAGTCTTGCATAATAAACAGTCAGCCTTTGTAATTCAGTACTGATAGTTTTCCTATGAGAAATGCTGGCGTTCCTGGCCATGTTTGCAGAGGTTCATGATAAATATCAGCAACTAGGCCATAATATTTTTTGTTTCTTTAATTTCGACTAAAAATAAATAAATCTACATTATTTTTGCAAACGTGTGCTTATACAAATGAACTGTGTCATTTAGGTATGAATTACAATAGTAACTTCAGTTGGTGTTGTTTAGGGCTTTGTCCAGTCAAGTGTTAGAAACCCCTGACGGTGCAGGTCCTGCAACCTCTCAACATCAGTCCCAGTGGCTGATAATTCTTACAGTGAAAATCTTTTTTCTTCTATCAAGATGGAAGTTTTCTTGTTCTAATTAAGTCACTTTTATATTATTCCCTCTCATACACCTCAGTAAAGATCCTGTCTTCACCTACCTGGTAATCTGTCCTTGTGAAGGCTGTTGTTAGGTCCCCTTGAAGCTTTGACAGGTTGAACAGTGGTGCACCAAGATGAAAGAAGTTTGGATTATTCTGAAATCTACGTGTACTTTTGATTTGTTTTCAATGTCGGTCTTCTGAAGACTGATTAAAAAGTGAATACTTTTAAAATGGCATGCAACCTGTATTTCGTGTCCGGCCAGAATAAGTTCAAGTTGAATGAGTTTTAAAAGCAAATGTTTTTGCCCATGGATTCTAATATTAAAACTGTATCTGGGAGCTGGGAGAATGGATTGATAATCCTCATGTCTTGTATCCATGGATTTTTCAGAACAGTTGAATCACCTGTGCCAGGTCTACTGGTTTTGACATGAATGCTACCATGTTGTTTATGGTCATTTATTATAGCATTCCAGACTAATATAATGAATATTTTGCACCTATGCTTTTTTAGATGTATTGAAGTAATATAGGTCTTACGAAAGCACTGAAATCATCTTTCTAGAAAATAATTATGCTGTTTGAACTTACTTTTTTTTCTGGTTTAGAATTAAATGAACTAAATAGAAATAACAAAGGCAGTTTCAGTAGTTAAATGAACCCAATTGTAGGGTGTATATGGTGCGTCTGCCCAATTTAAATGTAACACATAAAGAGCTAATAATATATATGGACTCCAGTCTTTTTTGGTGAGCTATTACTTAATAAAAATTGTCAGTACTGCAAGACTTTAGAATTCTTGTTTTCTGTAGAAGTGACACTTGTATCTCATGTGCTTTCTTTCCTAAAGTTGATCTTTGTATTAATTATTTTCCTAGAAAATCGAGTTCATAACATCCTTTGTCCCAAAACCTGGAGCAGCAGAGAGACAGTTTTTACAATGAGGAGAAATTATCAGCAAGGTAAGTTAAGTGCCAGTGTCTGGCAACAAACTATGATCTATTCAATGGAGGAAAACAGTTATGAGTTGTAATCCTGAGCTGGCTATGTAAATTGGATAAGTTGCTGTGGTAGTAGGTGCTTTAGAGATGATAGACATTGAGATGTGCCTTAGGTGAGGGAAAAAAGAGCATTTGTGACCTGATGGGTAATTTTCGTACTGAGCAGTGATGAAACTCTCCTCAAATATTCAGTGAAATATGTAATCCTACCTTTTTTATGTTGCAAAAAATATGAGGATAGAGCTAAATTCTGTGAGTGTTTTAGGAGTGTGATAACTGATAAATTGTGAACTCTATGTGAATTCTATGTACCTAGGCAGATAATATATAGAGAGAGGTATAATGTATATATTATGTAATATATGTATATTATATAGGTATAATGTGCTAGGTGTTTTTATATCTGCTTGTCCTTTTATAGTGTAGTACCTTGGCAAACTTCTTGCCAAGGTCGATTTGAAGTGACAGTTCGCTACAGTAAATTAAGTGGGACTAATTTTCTTTGTGAGAAAATTTCACACAAAAATGTGTAGAAAATAGGAGAAGTAACCTTCTGCTGTGCATTTGATGACAACCTGAGTACTGAATTATTTACCACTGCTTTGTATTGCTGTTTACTCTTGGATGGCTCATTTTACACTATAATATTTTTGCTGCATAGGAAAAAATGTTTTCAGCAGTCTTAGTGACCTCTGAAAAGGATAACTTTTTTTTGAGTTTAAAATGTGGTTGACTTTTTACCAGAATCTCTTTAGGTATCACTAAAGACATCTAAATGAAACTGCTATAATTTATTTTTATATTAAGTTTTTCTTTGAAAATTATTTTTAATAAGCTAAGCATAAATATGATACGATCATTGACTTTGTAATAACATCTTTCTTCTTTTTCTCTTTAGCTGTTCAAACTTCTGATTCACCAGATTTTAATGAGGAGGAAAACCTGACTGATTAACACAGTTCTGGTGGTTTGTTGGGTTTTCTTTGCATTCCACAGTGTTTGAGAGATTTGAGGAAAATTTCAAGGGATGGAGTTAGCTCACAGTTTGCTACTTAATGAAGAAGCGTATAACCAGCTTGGTGAATTTCAAAAAGCAGAGTTCATTTTTGAGTGGTTACAGTTTTTGGAAAAACTTTTACCAGTGACTAGCAGAGTAAGTGTAATGAGACTTGAGAAGAAAAGCACATTATACAATTATTTCTTTCTGGGTTTTTTGTTATTTTGTTTAAAACCAAAAAGCAGTATTCAATTTCATTTGCCTCATGTCTTTTATTTAAAGCAATGAAAGTATATTCAGTGTTTAGTTTTCTAAATGTTACAAGTATTTGGTCACAGCCCTTCAAGTGACAGAACCACTCTTGTCCAATGAAAGGAATTTTAATTATTTTTTTACTCTTGTTATTACTGCAAGATTTTGCAGCCCCGTTGTGAAGAATATCAGTCATGCTTCTTCCTGGTGCTGGACAATTATTTGATATTTCTCTAGCAAACAAGAATGCTTTCTCTTTATTTTATTTTCCTAATCAAATGATAAAGGATCTGTTTCCAGCCAACTGTCCAATTGCTTGGTTCACTGTTTAGTGTATATTAAGTAGTTTATGTAGATACATAAGTGTAAGGCAACCAAAATAATGCTAATTAAGTGTTTTTATTTGTGATGAAAATCTGTAAATAAAATACGGTGCCAGACTCTCTTTTTTTTCTTTTTTTTTTAAGACCATTAAAAAAAATCTTATAAGACCAGGTGATTGTTTTAAGGGAAGTTATTTCCTTTCTAATGCTCAGGTTCTTGAAACTCATCTACTTTGCTACTAAAATTACTCTATATCGTTTTATTTTAAAGCGGGCAAAGCAAGAAGAGGCAACTTTGTTTTAGAAAGATACAAGTATTTAAATGCCATAGGAAAAATGCACTTGCATTGCTACTAGAAATAGGAGCTCTGAAAAAAGTTTTGGGGTTTTCTTAAGAAAATAGTCACGTACTTGAAGCGTCTTTTCTTTAAGTATAAAAGTGCAATAAATATTCATTTGCAATTAAGAATGCCATTACCAGAGTGGTAATAATGAATTAATGTAAATTATATCTCTAACTAACTTTAAAATTTAACTGAATTTGAACTGGTTCCTGCTTTTATTTCCAGACTGATATAAGGGAAAACCAGAAGAAACTGGTTGAACAATTGACTTCTTTATTAAACAAGTCACCAGGACCTCCTACCAGACGGCTTCTTGCCAAGAATTTAGCTGTAATTTATAGCACTGGAGACACTTTTTCTGTTTACCAAACAATTGACAAATGCAATGAACTCATTCGGAGTAAAGATGATTCACCAAGTTATCTGCCTACAAAACTGTAAGTATTTTTTAACCCCAAACTTCAAATTCAGTAATAACAAGAGACAGATCTTCGTGGTGAGCTGCATCTGAATTCACTGCCACAAGATACATAATAAAAGAAAGATTGTGCTGGTATGAGGTGTCATATGTGTGCATCAGGAACCAAAAGAGACAAAAGACAGTTGGTGGTCTCCAGCCAGACAACTGAAAATCAGGCCAGGGAGATACCAGCTATAGATAACAGAGTTGGAGGGTGGCAGCTGTTTGAAAAACAAGGAGAATAGTAATAGTGCTAAGAAGATCAGTAAAACACAAGTACAACTCCATGTACAAAATACAGTTACTGAGTAAATTTCTTAATCCAACTGAGAAACTGGAAATAGTTAAAAATGTTTGTAACTCAATACCTGAAGCCTAACCAACAGAAGAGAGAAACATGAACTGTTACTTCAGAATGTGAAACCAAATCTTTATGTGCAGAAATGTTGTGAGTAACCTTCATTCCTGAAACAATGTACATCTTTGACTACAGTGAAGAAAATTTAAAGATAAAAGTAGAGATAGTATAACATCATTGTGCATTAGATGGTAAAACATCATTGTGCATTAATGATACGGTATTGAAAGCAGAGCAGAATAAGTCTTCCTCTTTTACTGTGCATGCTAAACCTGTTCTGACAACCCAAGGGAAGATTCCTGAAAATAGATTTTTCAGGGAGTCAGTTGTGTTTTCCAGTACCATAATTTTTTTTGTTTCGTTCTTGTTCCATGTAACCCTTTGTGCAATCTTTTGAGTTAAGAATAAGTTTGCTATAAAGGGTCTTGGTCCTACAAAGTAAATTACTACTACACTATATCCTCAACAGTTACATGCATTAACATTATAGTTGAGCTGTAGTGTGGGACAGTTGTGCAGGTCTTCCTTGCTTCAGCTGCAATATGCCACACTGGAGCAGGTGGGATGATGTCAGGATAGCAAGGAGGAATGATGGAGTCCATTGGCAGTAAAGCAGTAATGGCAGATATCCAGAGTCAGAATGCAGAGAAGTAGCTGGGGGAGAAAGAGAGAGATGGCGTTGTTCAGAGTGCTCCTGGGTATGTAAGCAGTAGTGAGGAGAGGAAAAAAGAGATGGCAAAAAAAGTAACAGTAAAATAGTTTGGGAAAAGCTATTTCTGATACAGCTGACACTGAGGCTACAGGAAAATACTTGGAACTACAGAGCTGTTGACTGAGTAAAACATTTCATCTTGGGTTGCAAATATATGAAATACTTGGTGTTCAGTGTAGAAAGACTGCTTTTTTTTTTTCTTTCTGATCTTGATTAAAGTGTTGTCTTTGTTTGCCATCAGTCCATATTTAGCATACATGCCCATGTTGTCTCGTAGCAACACTTAACCATCAGAGTTCACAATATGTTGATACACCTGGGAACTCCTTTAAATGCAGTTTCCAGTGAATCCTTGTCTAATCTCATAAATATTATTTTTCTTCTTTCTTTGATGGAAATGTTTTAAGCAAGCATTTTAAACACAACCCTAGCTAGGTGCTTATCTGCTGCTAAAATTCAGTGTGATGTGAATGTTATACCAAATCAGGTCATGCAGTGTGAATGCAGCTTATTATTTAACTTTAAATGTAAAAGTTTTTAAAATATTCACAAGAGCTGCTTTTAAACTATAAGCATTTGCCTGGTCTGCAAACTTTCATAGCTTATCTCAGTGCTATTTCACCACATGTTTAAGTATCTTAGTTCTGGATTTTTGTTGGTATCTCTCCAAGTACAATTATTAAGGCAAAATTTAAGAGTAAGCAATTTAGATGTATCTTTTATAGAGAGTTGTGTATCAAGATGGAGGTATGATGCTAGCTCTGTAGAAACAGGGGCAGAGAGGTGTTTCCCTGCAAAACCTGTACAAATTTACAGGGTTCCTTGGAAACTTCTGGATGTTGCTTACAATTCGACAGTAAAAGTGACTCGATAGTTAGTACAGCTTGGACTTAGTGAAGAAACATTTGTGGGAAAAGAAAATAGACAACTAGAGCCATGATACAATCCTGGAAGGCAGGTGCAAGAGCTTCCCCAGTCCTGTGCTTTGAACTTTCATGAAAATTTAAATATTGGTTTGCAAAAGTAACTGGATCCCCATCTTTAGTTGACTAGATGTTACTTATCAGAAAACATGGCCACTTTGTTGCTAGAAACCCCAGTTCTATAAGCATCGACCCTTTCATAGAACAATTAAGCACATGACAGTACAGCCAAACTTCTAAAAGTGTTTGCAGGTTATACCATGATGTAAAAAGGTAGTTTATTTGGTTGGGGTTTTTTAATATCTGTTAAATATGTCTTCTTCAGATGATGATGCAAAATAGTTGTTATTATTATTTAGTCTTGAAGCTAATTAAAGAGAATATCTGTGACCATCAGATTCTCAATTTAGTAGTATGGTGGGAAAATTGTAATTTTATGCCCAGGTGCACTATGAACAAAATTTAAATCCATACTGTTGGTATGTACTGAATTGGATAAAAACAATAATGAAAAATATTTTTTTTTTGTAATGAAAACAGTATTTTGGTATGATAAGAGATAAAGAAGGCTTGGGGGTTTTTTGTGTCATGTAGGGAATTACTGTAAATATTAAATGTATTTTTCTAATTAAGAATATATTCAGTATGAGATTTTAAAATTATTGAAACTTGAATTCAGTTGGGGAATAAGCAAAATATTGTTTTGCCGAAGGGGATGCTGGGGATGCTGGCCAATGTCTGCATATATAAATAGGTCTAGCCAAAGAGCTGAAAGCTGATTAAAGATATAATTTCTTTTTTCCTTGTATTCATAAAATTAATTGTTTTAGTTTATAGATCTGTCAACACAAAAGCAAAGTGTTTTCCTTAAATATTATTAAAAGGGAGAGACTCATTAGGCTACTCTTTCTTTATTTCTTCAATTTTTTTTATTTTTTTTTTTTTTTTTGCTTTTCCTGAAGGAAAGACCAATGTGCATACAGAGATCAGTTGTCAGGGATTTCACCAGGATACTAAATTCAGAACCTGTCTCTAGTGAAAAGGACATGGCTTTGTAGTTTTATTTCCTTCTTATATATTGTTATACATAAAGGACAGAATCACAATTTCTAGACCATTTGCCGTCTAATGTTGACCATCAAGTTGTAAGTAAACCTGTCCCTGACTACTTCTGGCAGCATCTGCTGTAGCACAGTGCCATGGACTGCATGATGCAGGGTATGCTTAGTAGGAAATTAATGTTAACTTTTTAAGGTGGATGTGGAAACTGTATTCCTGTTGTAAAATTTATTGAAACATTGTATTATCTGAATTCTTGTATTATCCAAATTATTTTCCCAACCCTTGTATCT
Source organism: Campylorhamphus procurvoides (assembly GCA_013396655.1). Taxonomy (NCBI): domain Eukaryota; kingdom Metazoa; phylum Chordata; class Aves; order Passeriformes; family Dendrocolaptidae; genus Campylorhamphus; species Campylorhamphus procurvoides. The sequence goes on along the minus strand of WBMV01008320.1, from coordinate 37,722 downwards.
GCATTTCTCCTAGAGAGTATGTGTCACACACAGACCATTTTTTTTTTTTAGCTTTTGATAATCCACTTATGTTTTTGGGACGTTCTCCTTACTTACTTTGCTGTTTGCCCATTGATTACATTAGTTGTCTTAATCCCTTTCATCTCTTACTGCATCCATTTTCACGCGTCTTTGGATTTGCTTTTGTTTTAGTGCTGCGGTGGTATGCTTGGGCTATTTATACAAAAAATTGGGAAGAATTTTGGGAAACAGTTTTACTGACACCGTTGGGAATGTGCTTAAAGCAATGAAGAATGCAGAGGTATTGGAACAGCATGTTTAAAAAATGATTGGAAAAAATAACAGGATGTTTACTGTTGGTAGCTGGACCAATGAATAAGAGGAAAATGCATGATACCAAAATGTGGAAAAAAAAAAATCATGGAAAGTCAGATAAAAATCAGTGTCTAAATTCCAAGGAAGTACTAGAGGGTTAATGGATTATACCTATAAAAGGATGGATCATAGCTTTTCTCAATCTGATTTCATGAAGGAATTTGATAAATTAGAAAATTTAATTGCATTATTAATGAGAACATTTTTTATATAGCTTGTACTTTGTTTTGAGTTTTATATTTGTAATTAGTACCTTTCAGTGGAACATGGAATTACTGTTTTCATTTGCTTATAGAGTTTCAGGGCAAATTATCTGCTTTAACTTACTTCAGCCTAAATAGATCTCCGAAAGTCTAAAAGACCCAACCACTGTTTGCCTATTTCAGTAACTGGCATTTTGTATTTCCAAGGGCCTTAGGCTTACACAATTTTAACATTTCTCTTTTTCATTTTTCAGTCTCAAGGTCGTTATGAAATCATGCTTAGTTTGCAAAATATATTAAATGGTTTAGAAGCTGCTGCTATCCCCTGTCACAGAGATATTTACAAAGCTGCCCGATCATGTTTGACAGATCGATCCATGGCAGTCCGCTGTGCTGCTGCAAAGGTAAACCCCTCTGATAACTGTTTGTATTGAGTATCTCCCTAAATAAAGTTCTGTTTTAATGGATGGTGAGCACAGCATAAATACATTATTTGCCTATCTTTATTTTTTTTATATTACTGTGGCAGCAAAAAATCAAGTAATTTTAGTATGAGGCCACGTGCTTATTTTGTTAGGGAGAACTCTGTGTATTATGTAGCAAGCTAAAATTGTTACTGGGTGATTTCCCATGGTTAAAACACTTTTACTTCCCTTTTTTTTGTCTAGTGTCTTCTTGAACTTCAGGATGAAGCAGTATTTATGTGGACTACGGACCTGGATAGTGTTGTGACCTTATGTTTTAAATCCTTTGAAGGTTCCAATTATGATGTACGATTAGCAGTTTCAAAACTTTTAGGCACAGTATTGGCTAGAGCTCTAACATCTAAGCAGACAACAGGTAAAGTATATACCTTATTTGCTGATTCCTCATCTGTAAAAATCTCTCAGATGATAAAAAACTCTCAAGTTTTGTTGAAGCCTGAAGTAAAATCACAATGTAAGCTTCATCTGGCTGCTCATATCTTTGGTTTGGTCTTTTTTGTAATTTTTTTTCTTGTGAAGTGCCGTGCTTTTGGTTGTGTTAATCTATCTCTATATCTATAGAATAGTAAACAAGGAAAAGTGTTTGGTAAAACTGTTTTTCTCTATTATAAGATGTTGTTGTATGGAGAGAAATTAGTGACCTCAGTAATTTAAAGGCAAGATTAATCTAAGCAGTGTAGAAAGAACCAAGAATTAAGGCAATGTCTCTGTGTCAAACTAAAAGTTAAGGATACATTCAAGCTGTTGTTCTGCACTAATCAATACCACATTGGGATTGTCTAGCAGTACAAATATGATCAGAAGCAGGAAGTTAATATGCAGTTTTGTTCACAGAATGATCGTGTAACAGTTTTTGCTGACGGACAGTACCTGAGCTAACTGAAGCATCAAAATTATCATCTCTGATATCTGGTGTCATTCAGACTGGGTGGTTTTAGTCCAATCTTAGAAGCCCAAAGCTAAATATCTAACTGTAATCTCAGCAGAATAGACAGGATGCAGGATAGGTGTGATTCAGACTGTTCTGCTTTGATTGGCATCAGAGAAGACCTTCAGTACAATAAGCAGCAAATGACAAAATCACATACCTTTTAAGTCCAACTTACTGTCCTTCAAAATACTTGAGGCCATGTATTTGCATTGTAGACTCTGAATTCATAAAGTGTTTTCCAAAGAATCTTTTGGAGAGAATTCTTATGTTACAGAGAACAATCAGCATTTATCTTTTCCCAGTAAAGTAAAAAAAAAATATTATTCTGACCTCTTTTAGTGGTTTTCTTTTATCTTTGTAAGCAATGTAGTTGTTATTTCTAAAGAACTAAGATAAGTTTATATAAGAAGCTTATAAATTATTTAATTTGCTGCTTCAAAGGGTTTTTTTTTTCTTATTATAGTTATTTATAGTTAAAAAGTTACAGCTAAGTGAGGCAGAAGCTAGGTGGGGATTAGAAGGGGCTGGGGAAGACATGGAGGGAGCAGTACAGGAAGAAGTTCATAGTCCTAAAGTTTGTGCATCGTATCTGATAACCTGCTATTACTGAGTTAGTTTTATATTTTTTTTCTCTGAACATGATTATCTCAAATCCCGTCATTCCTTTTCCCTTTTCAATCCTTGAAAGATGATGAAAAATACAGTGTAAATTTTAGGTCACCTAGTTTGCATAGTGTGCTGTCATCATGCTGTTTGCACACACATGTCTCAGCATGTATTTTAAATGAACTTTCTGTCAAGAAATAAAGCAAGGGAATAGGAATTGGGGATAAATTGCTTTCCTGGAAGATCATAAGCATGTTCCTTTATTCTTGTTCTTTCAAAGAGTTAGCTTAATGCTAAGGTTTCTAAGAGAACCTGTAGATATGCCCTTACCTGGCTAAGGATAGCAGAAAGGTAATTTTGGAATTTTATCTGAATTTTGGAATAAAGGTTGTCTTTGGTGATAAGCTGCAACATGTTAGAGTCAGGGCTTTCATGAAGCTTCGGGTGGTAGGAGTAGATCATACAGACCTTTTTACAGAGGGAGCATAGATGGTAAATACTGAGGGTGGATAAATACAAGTATGCATACGAAGGAATGGTTTAAACTATTTAAAGGTAGCTAAAGCAGATAAATGTGATAAATATTGCTGTTTGCTGCATCAGAGTCCTACAATGTCTCAGTTTTTGTTGTGAGGTTATGCTCAAGCAGTATTTGGATTTGACTGTGCTCCTGAATTTGTGCACATTATTTTTTCTAAAACAAATTGAAACCCTACGTCTAAAATGTAGGTAGATTTTAAAGCTATTCCTCTAAAGATTTAAATCTATTCTTAGTGTCTGCCAAGCATAACTTGCACAGAATCTCTTTGGAAGAAGTGATGGAGCTATTGGGAACTGGATTTCTGCGTGGAAGTTGTGGATTTCTGCGAGCCAGTGGCGATATGTTGAAAGGGACCAGTTCAGTCAGCAGAGATGTTAGAGTTGGAATCACCCAGGTTTGGATTACGTTAGTTACAATTTTCTGAGATTGCTAAACATTTCTGTAATTGTTTTGCTCTGCATATATCTCTCCTTTCATCTTTTTTTTGTATCTGTGATGAAATGTATGTAATTTAAAATAAGCATTTACATCTTGAATTATGTTAGAAAGAAAAAAATCCCAAAAATATTTCTGATGTTCCTTCTTATTTACCTGATCACTTGAAATTTTAAAAATTAGATGTGTATTCCTTGTGAAAGCTTCTTGTGATAGGAATTTCAAAGAAGTGATAAATAAATTCCTTGAATTTTTAATTTAACACTTCATACCTGAAGTCTAAAAATTAAAGGGAGAAGTTACAAGAAATCTTTGAACTTGGAATAGCTTCCTTCTGTATCGGGAGATTCCAAGTTCAGTTCTGAAAGAATGATTCTGTTTTGAGTAAGTAGCTGAAAAGTAGGGAAAACAGAATTTAGTGGAAAAATCCCAACATCTGTTTTGCTGTGTTCCAGGATGTTCAAAGGATAGAATCTTGTTAACTGAACAGGAGTCAGTCAGACCATATAGTGCATGCTGGTAAATGCAGTATAAATTTTTCAGATTACATCAGATTGGCTTCATCCAGTAAATATTATCTTAAAAGTAAACATGTTAATATGTAGATATTCAAACGTGAACATTGTGAATCAAGACTCTAGGTCATGATGAACATCTACATGTCAATAATATTACAATATTATTTAGTGTTACAGTCCCCACAGCTATATGATAATTCACTTTGCAAGTAAGGCAGTCTTTTAGTACATTTTAACTTCTGCAGTGCAAAAAACCTTTAAATTATCTTCAATGACTGATACGAGCTGTCAGACTTTGCACTGAAACAGCTAGAAGGTGCTCACAAATTGTCTTCTGTACTCAGGTCATGCTGAGTGGAAGCATTAACTTGTGCCAGAGAGACAGAAAAGCTGGGGAACAATAACACCTTGATAGCTATTTGCCTAGAAGATGCATGCCAGACTTCTTGAGTGTTCTATATACATGGTGGTTTTATTATTTTTCCAGGAATGGATATTTCAGTTCCATGTTTTGACTATTTGTACTGGCTTTTAGAAGTTGTCTCATTTTTCATGCTAAGTATCCTAGTATAGTATCTGTGCTAGATGGTGCACTCTAACTACCACAACAGTTTAAATAGTGCAATGTTTCTGTAAGAAAAACTTGAGAAATTGTGTATTTGTCAGTGCTTGTGAGTAGAAAACACTTGCAGTTATTAAATGTATTAATTAGTGAGTTTTGGCTTATGAATTTAAAAATAAAGTCACTAAAGGTGACTTCTTACATATGGAAGATTTTAAATTTGTTCAAGACACACTCTTTATCCTGTTAAATTCCTCAGTTTTCAAATCTGTAAAACCAAGGTAATGTACTGGTGCATTATGAAGCATCAGTACCATTTGTCAAGAACAATTAGCCGCTAACAGGATCTAACAGTATAATTTCTCTGTCCACAGCAGTTCACTTTCTTTCACATAAATAATTTTGTTGTTAATATTAGACACAAGACAAAGTATGTGTGAGGCAAATACTGAAATTGGGTGAGGCAAATACAGAAATTAGTTGATACGAGTAGTAGTTGTGAACTTTCCTATGAGGACTTTTGTGTGTTCATTTGCATATTCTCATTTTTTGTATTCCCTTTTCTTGATCTATTCATTAAAAAAATCCAACACACGCACATGGAAGGCAATTATAGGGGAGCTTATTGTGTGGCCAAATAAATGGTCTTGTGGTGATTAGATTTGTGAAGGGATTCTGCATTCTTTCTCTTTGTTATGACAAACATAGTCTTTTTATGGTACCTCCATTGCAAGGCAAACAACTAAAATTCAAAGAGTTCAGGAACAGTGCTTGAGGGCTGCAAATATTCCCTGATTCAAACCTTTAATAACAAAATTCTCTCTGGGTTATGAGTTATAATTTTGTAACATGGTAGTTCTTAAAATGCGTTCATACATTAAATTTGGGTTCCATGTGCAGAATGTTAAATAGCTGGAAGCTGTTGTTAAGTGAGACCAAACACAATGTTTTACATAACAAGTGCCTGTGCAGGGTAAACTGCCATTTCTCACACTCTGGAATGAAATGACATGGGCAAGCATCTTGAATTAACCTGCAGTCAAAGCAGGCTGCAGTATTACTAGTACAGTTTTGATACTAATTAGTTATTTAAATATATTTGTAAAAAATTGCAGATACCTAAAAGTGAGCATGTATGTGATTTATGGATGCATAAATTATAAGTCGTCTCAGTTTAGTGATCTAGCTGTGGCAGAGTGCAGATTTAAAAAGAAATGTATGTGGGATAGTTAGCAGTGGTTTCCCAGGTACTTTGCTCTAAAATACTTTTCAAATCTCTTTCAGGCATATGTGGTATTTGTCTCTACATTAGGAGCACAATGGCTTGAAAGGAACTTCTCTGCCTTCCTATCCCATATTCTAGAACTTGTGTCTCAGTCTCACCCTAAGGCTGTTCAGAGCCCGGTGGATGCTATCAGCTGTCGTCGCTGTGTTTCATTCATCCTTCGAGCAACAGTAGGAGGCCTGCTCGGGGAAAAGGCTCAAATTGCAGCTGCCAAGGAGATTTGTCAGGCCATCTGGAAACTGAAGAAAGTTGTGGGTATGAGTCTAACAAGATTATCCATTTGGGCCTCTGTTTTTCCTTTTTTAAGTGATTGTCCAACTACCTAATCCAAAGACTGCAGAAACAGAATGTATAGTGCTGATTTATTACCATGATAATGTTAAGGGTTTTTGATGGACTGCTTTGTTTTTACCTTGGGCAGGTTATTTGTTTATGTGTGTCTGTGTTTCTGTATGTGTGTGCCCACACAAGTATAAACATAATTTTTAACACTCTTTCCTTGGTAAATACAATTTTAACCAGTTACAAATAAAGTAATAAATAAATGCAGTAAGAAAATACAGGTAGTATTGCAAAGTAAGTTAAATTGGCAGTTAATGTATGTCTAGCCAGATCCTGCCTTCCTGTTCAGAGCAGTTGACATTACTGAAGGTTCAAAAAAGAAGCATTTGTTCCTAATTGAAAAATAAGCATTTCTCCTGGAGAGAACAGATCTCTTGCATGATGAAGTCTTGTACACAGATTCTAGAAAAAGCCTCTGGTCTACCACCATTGTCCTTGTAGGGGAAAAGAAAGAGAATGCTGAGCATAACTGGTTGTCCCCTGGTGTGCAGCTGTATATTATATCTGAGTTAAATATCTAGATGTTGTATGTCTAAACTGACCTAATCATTTGTGTCTCAAAAATGAACTTTCAAAAAAGCATAATACTTTTCCCTCCCTCTTTATTCCATGTCTCTACTTGCTTGCTTGCTTACTTTCACAAGATTTAATTCTTTCCTTCCCTTTCTTTTTTCCTACTAAGTAGTAAAATCTGTCAGGTTGTATCAGAGCATGTCCTCTTCAAGCCACTTTTGGTAGGGCAGAGAATAGCATTCTTCTTCCCAGCCACTGTTCCCCATAACATCAAGATAAGCAATCTGGTAGTGTCCGTTTTGTCCACCCTCCTCACCGCCCTCACAGATGTTACTGCACTATCGAGTTCAGTAAGAGAAATGTGCTTGTCTCAGTGAAGATAACCCTTTATGAAAACAATTTGTTCAATAATAAAATTGGTAATGATAAAAGCTCGTTTAGTAATAGAAAAAACCTCTCCTAGAAAAAGCCTTTTTCCCATTTGTTTATTTGATTTTAGTAATGATTTCGTGGTGATTTTCTTGTATTGTGTTATCAGATGCTGCAATGAGTGACAGTAACTTGGAAACAAGGCTTAATACAACAGATGTAACAGCAAGTCAGCATGTGCTTGTGTGTGCACTTCAGGAACTTGGAAGTCTCATCCAAGGCTTAGGAACAACAGCAGCACCATTACTGCAAGACTCTAGTACAGGTACAAGCCCTGAATTAGTTTGTGAACTAGAGTACGAAATACATTTATATTCCTTTGTTCACTGTGATCTTCTTTGATTTCTCATGGCTATTCTTCTGGTGCTCAGTCTCTCTACCAGGATCTTCATAGTTTTTCCTATTCTTTTCTGTGTTCTTCCAATAAACTAAACAAAACCCAAACAAACCCACCAAATAAACCTTCCAAAACCAAACAAAAACCCACAAAAAATCCAAACCCCCACAAAAAAAAAGTGTGAAGGGAAAGTTGGCTACCTTACATATAGTAGGAAAACTTCAGATGTTGCCTAAAGAGTTCTCCAACCAGTACAACTATTTTTATTAAGAAACCCCACAATTAATTTGTAATCAAATTTAATTCCATTAAAGGTTGTATTTAGGGTTCAACACTTCATAATGTTTATGATAAGCCAGTTTGATTAAGCTGGGTATCTTCATCAACCTTTATTGTTTTCATTTAGCTTTCTGCTTCCTTGAGAATGGTTACGGATATTTTCCATGCATGTTGGTGGATAACTGTGTAATATATTAAGTTTTCTCCATAATGTTACATTTCATTCAAGGTAACGTTTTTTGAAAAGTACTGAAATATTTAAATTTGTTAAGAAGTACTTCAGAATAAAAACACAATAGTACTTTTTCAAGAGAAGTATAGAAGTTGGATACTGTTATGTTCACCAGTCCTCTGTATGGATTTTTGCCTGTTTGACAATCTGCTTGCCTATTTCTTAAGTGTGTTTATGCATTTTATTTTTCAGGAGTTCTGGAAGCAGTGATTTCTATCATTCTTCATCCCAGCATTTCAGTTAGACTAACAGCAGCTTGGTGTTTACGCTGTATTGCAGTAGCACTGCCCTCCTATGTGTCCCTGCTGTTGGATCGTTGCATTGAACGTCTTAGTACATTTAAATCCTCCCCAGAAGCAGTAACTGGCTATAGTTTTGCTGTTGCTGCTTTGCTGGGTGCAGTAAAACACTGTCCTTTAGGAATTCCACATGGAAAAGGGAAGGTATGGTCTGAATACTTTACATATAGGCAGTTCTTAAATGTTTTTGTAGTAGTATTTGCGTGTTTTCTTTATGATGTGATTGCGTAACCCAGTATACTGATGAGATACTTTGGGACTTTGAAGTATACCATAACTCAAATAAGCAAGTGTTTTTCTCACATCTGTCAGGATTGTGAATTTCTTTGGAAATGTTGCTAATGATTTTATTAACTACTTATATTGTTACCTTTTTCTAATGGAAAAGTTTGTTATAGAAGAAATTTGTTGTTTTGGGACAGAGCTGTTCTGTAGAGCTGTAAGGACTTAAATTGGACACTCTTAAGAAAAGGTTTACCTGGAGAAAGTATTTCTTGAGTAGTTACACTTTTCAGATTTTCAAACTGAAGTCTTTACAGCAAAATTAAACCTTCGACAATTCTGTCTCAGTTTGACACTGGCCTAAATTAGAAAGCTGACATTTCATCACTGTTAATTGTGAGAAAAGGCTATTTTTGAGTAAATATAGCTGAAATGTGTCAGACTTTGTCGAAGGAAAAGATCTTCCTTGTATAAAAATATAATTAGAAATACACATACTGATCTGTCGCATGGTGTGATGTTAGAAATAAGCTTCCTGGAATGAAACTTGTTCAACCACAGTTTAAGTTGAATTTATATTTCCCAGGCCTGTCAATGACTCTCCAGTGTACACTTTAGTCAGTGCTTACAGCAGTTAATGACCATTATCTATCATCTTGAAAATCTTTGGCCAAGTCCAACAAAATGATTAGTCAAGTACAACAGATACACCATTATTCTGTTTTACAGAATTTAATAGAAACCAATTTATTGCATTATCATAGTTCAAGGTGCTTGTACCAATCTCCTTGCTAGTGCAGGTAGGATATACAGTGCTCTGAAGTTTTAAGGATATGCAGATGTAGAAATACAGACCAGGAGAAGTTATTTCCATCTTAGTGGGAACTTTATCCATGGAGTTACTCAAAATTGGAAGACTATGGTGCATCATAAAGGTCAGCAGTGCATGCTAATTCTTTGTGTAATATAGAAACTTACATTCTTTCTTCTGAAAATACCTGTTTTGGGTTCAGTGGACATTAAGAAAAATATTCTCAGCACTCAGAGTCCCAGCTGCAAACTGAAAGAATTTAAAAATTAAAAAAAAAAAAAGTTTCACATGTGTTTCTTAGCTTTTAAGAACTTTTATGGGTGATTACTAGAGAGAACAAAATTAATATAGTTTGCCCACTTATAAAGATAAGAAGTGCCATTCAAATACTATATACTTAAGCAGAACTCAAGTTTTTGTATTTAACAGAGAAACGTAATTCTTAATGAAGATTTCTTTTTGAGGAATATAATAGGATGAAATAAGGCCAGGAGGAGGTATGGGAGGGCACAAAAAAAACCCATGTGGGAGAAATACTGTATTCTGTACTAAGCTGGCAGGGGGAAGAACAGAGCAGTCGATAAAAGCCCTCTTCCATTCTCTCCTAGGAGCACTGCCAGATTCCAGACTAGCTTCTCTTCTGAGGAGCTGAAAGAGACCAGTGTTAAATAGAGCAGTTTTGAAAAGGAAGTATCAAACACAGACAACAGTGATCTGGACAGAAGCTGTTTAATATTAATGCATTTTCCTTTGAGAAAGCAGTTACAGTTGTAGGTGGAACCTAAAGAAAATAAAATAATTAGTGGGTTTGTATATGTTTAACATTCAGTACTTCAGTTAAAAAAAGAAAAGTTCTTCAAAAGTAAGGTATACCTCCGAGTACATAGGGAAAAAAATTGTAAGAAATAATTACGTGACATTCTTTCTAGGCTGTTTGTTTTACAGGTAATTTAAGTATACTAAGTTTTTAGTGATTTTTTTTAGTAGTATAATTTAACAAGGCTACTGACTTATTTTAGAGTCAAATATATTGAATGTATCAGGAGTATATGCAAATAAATTTCTTCATTTGCAACCACCTGGTAGCATTATGTAATCAGGGAAACTAATATTTTCAGACAGGAGAAGAGACTTCAGATGAAGTTTTGAAAATGTAAAAATTTCAAACCTTTGTGAGACAAACTTTCATGTGCAAACTTTCATGGCATTTTCTAAGTGTGCAAAGAATTATAGAAGGATGTTTTCTCTGCTGAGACTTTTAATGATACTCTAGATAATGGCGCTTCTTACTTGTAATACTGATTTATGAGCAGTTTGTTTTGGAGACCAGACATAATGCAAGAAGTAAGAAATACTTTTAAGCGTACGTGAAACATAATTGAAGCAAACTGCTTGCATAATACCTTAGAGCATTTGCAGCTGTACTGTGATAATAATCCATGGACACAAGGTGTGTTCCTCCATATAAGTTCTAGGTAGCTTTTGCATTGGTAACAAGCATAATCACCTTGCATTTTGCACACAGTGGGCACATGCAATTATTGTTGAGCAGCTAAGATGGGATTCCTTCTAACTATACTATTCTAACTTGTTTGTTTAGTCAAATTTGTTGATTTGAAAAATGGTCAGAGAGAATGATAGACCTTGTTCTAAAACAAAGATAAAAATGTCATTATTATTCTCACCACTTCTGAGCTGTAATTTGTAAGTGTCATGCTATTCTTCTTCTACATATTGACATAAGTAGAATATCAGAACACTTGTATCCTTCCAGTGCATATTCCTGTGGGAATTATCAGTTGTCATTTTACTGCTGGTAAAGAAAGGGTACGAAGCAGCAGAGTAACTTACCTAGTACTCCAGAGAACTATTGAAGCCGTTCCAGACTAGTACTGAAATCAGCAACTGCAACTTCATGAGCCTGAGTTTCTTGCTATATTGTGAGAAGATGGTGTTCTTCTGTCTGGGAATACTGGAATAGGATTAAGTATACCAAATAGTATTGAAAAAAAAATTGGTAGTACCAAGATGCTGATGCTCTGTTTTTCTGTTTTGCTTTGAAGGTAATCATGACAGTAGCAGAGGATTTGTTGTGTTCTGCTTCTCAGAACAGTCGCATTTCGTTGCAGCGAACACAGGCTGGATGGCTGTTGATAGCTGCCCTCATGACATTAGGTAGTAGCTTTCTACAATCTTTTTAAACTCCTTTAAGCTGTTCTAACAGTGTTCTGTCTCTGATTTTAGGTCTTTTGAGGTTTTCTTTAATTTACTGCTGCAAAATAATTAAAAAAACCCTAATATTGATTGGAATATTTAGAAAAACTTTCTGAGATGAAAGTGTAATTTCTTTCAAATTTGCTGTTAGTTCATTGGGGGCAATGTCACGAAACCACTGACTGAGTGGGGCCACTATTAGTTAAATGCAGAAGATAAATTTCAAAATCCATCAAACAAAATGTTTTCATGGTCTTGAATTGTTCAACATCTGTCTTAGCACAAAATGAGATATATAATTAACATTTCTCTTTTGTTAGACATTCGAAATCTTACAGAACTTTCTGATATGTATTAATGGTCACATTATTGACAGTGATTAATAAGTTACTGATGAAGAATGTATTTTATTGGGTTTGGTCATATTTTTAAGTCACCTTTTATGCTTCAACTAATACTTCTGCCCAACAACTCCCATTTTTTCTTATATTATTATATTTAATTAACCTAAAACAAATATTTCCCTTCCTGAACATTACTGTTATTGCGTCTCTTTTCTGCTGGTGATCCACAGGGTCTCTACTTAGTAAAACAGAAATTGTGATTGGTTTGGTGGCATACTAGTAAATGTGTCATTGGGCATGTGATTATATATGAAAATGAACTACCAAGATAGTGAATATCTTAGAAATTATATATTAGAAGGCTGGGAAGGTAGCATAAGGTTTTGTTGACTGCTGTAAAGATTTTGTGAACATAATAAAAAAGAACTAAAGAGAAAATTTAATTTTATTAATCCATGCATTGGTGTGACAACTGTCAACATTTACAGGTCCTGCAGTTGTCCAACATCATCTGCCACGAATGCTATTACTGTGGAAGTGCACCTTTCCATCATCTTCTAAAGATCTAGAAACAGAGAAGTCACGAGGAGATTCATTTACCTGGCAAGTAACACTGGAAGGTCGTGCTGGTGCTCTTTCTGGTAAGTGCCATTACTGTCTTTCTCTGCATATTTATAGTTGGGCTGTTAGTTTAGTTTTCCTTTTAAAAGAACAAGGACACTTCACATTGATTTTTTTCTTTTTTTTTTTTATTAAGTGTTAAAGGATATATTCACTCCCCAACATACGTACTTGTATATCTCTATTTACATATGTATATATATATATGTGAATGTGTTCCATTTTTGTTTAAAAAATCCCCAACTAATAAAAAGCCCAAAACAGTTTTTCCTCTTCTAATCAGTTGATTTTCAAGCAGTAAATGATAATCATGAAGGTTGCGTTTCTTGTTTAACATACATATCACAGTAATGAATGAAGACCCAAAGCAGGATATGTTGTTTATACAGTCTATTACATTTGAAAAATAGGGGTTCTGTTCCTAGCAGGTGACTTAGTCTAAGCAAAATGAAATTGGTGAGTCATTCAAACACATTTCTGAGAGTGGGAAGACTTGGGTAAAAATTACGATAAGGTGGTTGCTCTTCTCACCTCATGGAAGAGTGTTCTGTATGTGGCTGCTCTCTGGTAGGTTGCAATTTTTAAATGAAATACTGTGAATTTGGGTTTCCAAGAGATTACTTAAGTAATCTTCAGATACTTAATGTGTTTCAGCCACTGTAAAGCAAAATATATGCAGGTATTCCCCCCAAAAATGCTGAAACAGAGGAAAAGATTCAAAAAGGTTTATTTTGGAGGCAAGGTCGCTGAAAACCCATAAATCCTCACAGTGCTGTAGGGCAGCACCAGGCCCCAGGGAAAAGGCAAAGCTTTCCTTCCTTCATTCCTTCCTTCCCTGGGCTCTCTCATCGCTCTCCCAGCTGGCTCTGAGGCACTGTGGCATGTCTGTGTGAGCATTATCTCTCTCCTACCTTTCTGTGGAATGTATGTGGAGAAATATCTACAACTGTCCCTGGGAAAGACGCCTCATTTCAGGCAGGAAATCTTCCTTGAGTGAAAATAACTGCTTCCTTGGTAGCCATGTCACATGGAAAAGAGTTATTTACACCTACAATCATGTATTCTAGAGCACTGAATGGTCCTTTGCATTGCAGAAATATCAGCCCTAGTATAGTGATCACCCCTTTCTCTCACTGTTAAGATTTATCACGAAGTGCGGAATTCAATAGTTAATTTCATTTTAGAAGTAACCCAAACAATTAACCTTTAAATTTTTTTTCTTTAGAAAGTAGGTATATAATACTTTATATCTCTAAGTGCTTATAAAAATAAAATTCAAGTTTAGTTTTCTGTAAATAATGAAAAATACTTGTATACATATTAGTTGGTTCCTGAAGTACAGTAATTAAGCTAAATTTTAAAGGAAAACAATAAGCAGTAGGTCATTTTATCATCCTTCTATATTTTTTAATTATTATAATGGAATTATCATGAAGTTGAGTTACATACTATAACTCAATTCATAACAAAAAGCAAAAAACAAGTCCATTCATATATGCAATTAAAAGTCAGGATATGAATGTCCAAGCTGAGACACCAGAACAGTGCATGTGTAAATATGACTTTCTTCATTTGAGATTTTTCCATTTCTTCAATTATTGGCCAAAATTTTTTTAAATTTTGTTTTTTTGTTTGTGAGTAAACACATTATTATGTGTTTACTTTGCTAATGTGTTTTTCTACAAGATCCCTCACACCAAGTAAATTGAAATCTAATTCCTTTTCTAGCTATCAAAAGCTTTGTTTCCCACTGTGGTGGTCTTCTTACAGATGAAGTTGTTCGGAGACTTCTTCCTCCTCTCCCAAGTGCTGTTGATTTATTGACACAGTAAGTGTGGGTATAAAACTGTTGCAGACATTCTGGTTTTGAGAAGATACAGAGTAATCTGTATTTAACTTAGCACACTTTCTAAAGAACTTTCTTTCACCAGACCAAAATCAGAGTGTATGTGTTTGCAGATTCCAGTGTCATGTAAAAAATCTAGGGAAGAAACTATTGCATGGGGGTTTTAAGTTAGTGTTTATATTCTGCTTTTTCAATCAAACATATGTATTTGTGCTTATATACCATCATTTTCTACAAAATAAAAACAAAGTTCAAGAATATGCTTAAAAAATGTCTTTTAGACATGGGATTTCTTTATATTTATATTCAGAGCTAAGCTGGAAAGGGGTTTATAATTTTTAAATTTTTGCCTTGAAATACAGTGATTTAGTGCATTTGGGCTCTAAGCTCTAACCTAGAGAAATATATCCACAAAAGTTTATTGTCATAAATAGAGGTACAATCAAAGAAAATAGAAAACCTTGTTTATTTCTCCAGGATTAAATAAAAATAATGCCTGGGAATGGACAACAGATGTTCTGTCAGAAGATGTGAAATAAATTGGTTTCCTTCTATTGGTACTGCAAATCAGAACTGTACATATATATGTATAAATTTTAAAAGTATTCAGCAGAGTGGTACAAGTGAAACTGAAGTGTTTCATAATACTTGAAGTCTATTACGTCTCTGATGTGCTTTTTGTATTTTAAGGCTCTCTTCAATATATAAATCATACGGAAATTCTTTAAAAACACCATCAACAGTTTACAGACATAAACTTTATGAATTACTAGCAGTATTGCCTCCAAAAACCTATGAAGGTACGTATTTCCATACAAAGAGAAACCCACTAAAAATACCATGGGCTCATTCTTAAGTTTTTGTTCGACATATATTCAGTTAGCAAAAATTAGTTCCACTCTCTCTAAAAAACAAATGGTATTCTGTGTATTTAAATTTGATGAATTTAGCAAAGTCACTGTGGTTTTGAAAAGCTAGTGTTCATGATCTTTTTTTCACCTCTCCTAATACGAATATAGGCTTCTGTTACAAATGCAGACTTTTGCTCTGTTTGTGGTTGAACCTTGAAGGTAGACAACCTTTCAATTTCAAACTAGTTGAAAAATTTATTTTCTTTGATGCCTGTTTTACTTTCCATTGAATCTTAAATCCTAAAGGTGTAATCTTAGCTTAAACCAGTTCCATATAGTCTATTGAAAGAATTTAATTGATTTAAATAAACATATGTTACAGATATATTAATCAGATCCTGTGCAGATTGTGGATAAGAAGTTTGTATTTAAAGGACATTTTCAACAAAATCTGGGGATTGACTGACTTTTCTGTAGGAGAACATAGCAATATTTAAGATCTAGCCCTCTAATCCAATAACTATGCACTGTAGTTAGACAGTTCAGCTAAAACATTACATACCTTTGTTGTCTTTAAATTGTTTGCCATACAATACTGGATGGACTGCAGAAAGGAACCGTGGTCGTTTTGTCAGCTGTAAAGAGAAGTACAGGTTCTTCAAAACAGAAACAATATGGGCCAGCCAGAGTCTAAATTAGCTGTGTCCTCTGTATCGTGGAGGGAATCCGTCCTCAAATTATCTGCTCCATCTAGTGGTAACTGCTAAATGAACTGGGACAAATCCCTGACCTGTGCTTTAGAGCTGTTGTCACGTTAGAAGTCTGTATATAACGCTTGAAGCACAGTCTATAATACTCACTTGTGACTTGAGGTTAAAAGACTGAAAATTGCACCTCCATCCCTTAGAGCAAGTTATTCCTTTTGGTTCTTTATTATGGGGGTGATATTTTATAGAGTACAAATATTTGGGTATGGATGGATTTGGCAGTTTCTTGTTGTGTGTGTTTGGGATTTTTGTGTGCATTCCAACTTTAATGAAAATACACAGTGTTACTGGCCTGCAAGGAGCGATTCCTGTGAGAAAGCATCCTATCTGAGGATGCTGCATTCTAGATCTTCAAGAAAAAACTTGAAAGGTTTGTTACAATTAAGTGGTCACCCTGCTGAAAGCTTTGAAAATAGCCTTAGAGTCAAAACAGTAATTTGACAGGTGTAGTAGTCTCAGAGGTGTCCACCCATGTGTAATACAGCAGTGTGAGAGTGGGGAAAGAATGGAAATGCATACATTGCCAGAACTCATTTCCAAGGTCTAGTATATATTTTAATGTATAAGTATGCATCATTTAAAAATGCAATGAAAAGTTTCTAAGGGAAAACTTGAAACAAATACCATTCTTCCCATATTGTTTCCAGTATGACAGCTTCATGCAGAAACTGTATGTCTTTGCAAATACTTGGATTTTTAAAAATAATTTATTTAGGAAAACAATATCATTATGAAATCTAGGATGCTTTTTTTTATGTCTAAATTTGGTCATTATCAATAGAAACAATATTAGGAGTACTTTTGTGTTGCACAGTATGTCACATTTTGCACAGCTCAGAGTGACACACTGAATGAGAAGCTTTCACCAGTTCATGGGTTTATTTCTTTTGTATTTTTCTTTGACCCAGGTAGTTAGCCAGAGGCTAGAAACCTGCAAGTTGTTTCTTTTTGAGAAAATTGGTGATGGAAACATACACCAGGAATTCTAACTCAAGCTTTTAGCATTTGCAAATAATGTGCAAAGCTTGTTGTCTTTAGCAGAAGAGGAACAAAACAAAATACCTGGGAAAATAAACAGTTGAAATCAGATTCTTTATTCATAGATCAAAGCCTCTTTGTCAATTCAAGCCTCTGGATTTCTGAGGCCTGAGATACTAGGACTTTTTTAGGCTCTGCTTGTCTTTTTCTGCTCACTTACTGCCTGTTTGATGTCTCTTTTATTGTTTTCATCACTAAAAATCAGTATCTGCTCAAACAACAGAATGTGCATGAATAGTAACTGATCTTTTGCAGTATTTCAGTGATGACAGATATGAGAAGAACATACTAGGTAAACTTGAACATCAGTGAAATACACAATATGTTTTAGTTGCTGTTTTAGTTGCTGTCTTCCATTGTTAAGACTTTGCAATTTATCTGACCAAAAGTATGAACTTTTTAAGGTGGGGAAAACTTGTTCTAAGATGACAAATCTTATTTGTGATCATTTAAGTGTGTCATTAGTTTCAATTATAATATGCTTGTGCTTGTGAGGCTAAACATATTTTCTGTGAGTTAATATGAAAAGTTTTATAATGTCCAAATTGAAAATTTTACATGAAGAATTTCAGTAGTTTGAATTTTATTAGATTTGTTGATGTTTTCTGTTGTCTGAAATATGAATGTGTTTTGTCAGACAACTCATTAAGGTTCTTTTCATTCTTCAGCTTTCTGTGCGTTTTATGTTCTACTGTCTAAACCATAAAATTGAATACAAGCATTCACTTTTCTTTCTTAATAGGATGAGATGAATAGCTGGAATGCTGCAACAGCATTCTGGCTCAAAATTTTGAACTGCTTTCCATTGGGATAATATTGTTTGACATGTTGAGGATTGCCGAGTGTCCGGGACTAAAAAAAAAATGTTAATTGGTTAAAAAATGGGTATCTCAATTACATTTAGTTTTAAAGCTGTTTTCATAGGAAGAGGATTTTTTAAAAAAATATTGTGATGAGCAATAATGAAAGAACAGGTTCTATTTAACTGCTATGTTTTTTTAAAAAGGCTCAATTTCTGTCCCTTTCATACACTATCTGTGCACCCTGCAATATATTTGACGGTGCTAACTTTTTGCATTTTGATTTTGAGTAAAGCATATTGGAAAAATTACATACTTGCTTAATTAGTAAAGGAGGCAGGCAAAGCAACAGATGCCTGCAGGGAAAACAGGCTGATTGGGCCAGGAGTTAGGTGAATAGGGGAGAGAGGGTCAGCTTTCTCAGAACAGTTTCAGTTTTCAGGAAGGATGAAAAATCTGGTTGTAGCTACCAGCTCCAATTGTGCTAATTTTACTTGTGCTCATGGGGTGCTGATAACTGTGTTGTCTCTTTTTTTTTTTAACTTCCACGTCTTAAGAAATTATAAGCAACTTTAGTGCAAACAGGTAATTGTGTAATCATCTAAACTGAATGCATAGAATTGGAGGAGTTAAGCTCCTCCTCTTAGTGCTGATATTTCCCAATTCATAAGGACTTGACTTTGCAACCTTAATGTTCTGGAGGTAAATTCTGTGTAGTATTTCTTTAAACACTGTGTACAGTCTGTAAGATCAGTTCTGCAGTTTTTCAGCACAACTTAATTGTAAACCAGAACGTTCTCATCACATGTGGTTCAGGGCTAGAAATGTTCTCTCACTACAAGGACTATTTTAATAACCTATAATAGCCTGAGTAAAAACGCCCAGGGTGGTTTCTTATGTATAATGTACAACCTTGTAAGAAATACTCTATACAAAAATATGTGAAAGTCAACTACCAGTGCAATTTATCATAATGTAACCTACGGTAAATTCCTCCTGCTTTGCTTTTTGCATGCAAACTCCTAAAGCAGGGGACTACATTCATCACCTTTTGTTTATTTATCATACTTATGAATGTTTCAAATTACTTCTGCTTGCCAAGTTCGAGTATTCCTGTGTGATTGTGCAATACATTCCACAGCATTAATTTTCAGGAAATAGAAGAAAATATAGCTGTGATTGTAACTGCCTTTTTCCCCTCTACTGTACTTGTAACTAATTTACTGCATTATCATTTACTTTTATGGCATTTTGCCTTCTGTAAAGTAAAGGTCTCTTGTTTTTCAGCTTCTACACTGCAGTATGTGCTTAGCTTGCTCATCTCAGCTGTTGCTCTTTTGTTTCCCCTGTAAACAGAGTGTTCTCCAATTAACTATGATGACTTAAGAGAAATGTTACATGGATGTATAAATGTCTTGCTCTCAAAGTTGCTTGTTGCAAGTAATTAACCAGAAGTTTTGGATACTTTTCCTTTAATTTAAAGGAAGCTTCTCTGCTGTTCTGAAAGAGTTAGTGACCGACTTGACTGTGTCAGATAGCCAGATTGATGCCTCCACGTTCTTGCTTCCACCGCTTTGTCATGAGAATGATCTCGTTTTGCTCGGTCCCTTACTGCAGGAGACTGACCACCAATTTATTGAAGAGCAGGTACTTTTCGTTCTGTTCTAAAAATAGTATTGCATTTTCATACAATTCTTGTTATTTGGGTCAGCACTCATTTAGAATTGGTCAAAAATATGGCTATTCATTTTTTCCTTCTTACAGCTCCTTTTAGGTAGCAGCATAGCTGGTGGCAGCCTGGAGTATGACCCTTACTCAATTTATGAGAAAGTTGGCAAAGGGGATTCAGTACCTAAACCACTACCTCCTGCATTATCTGTTATCAGTGCAGCAACTCGACTTTTTGGAGTTATGTTTTCCCATATAGCAGAATCTCACAGGTAAAGTAGTAACTGTAACTGCTGGGGATTTGGGAAGCTGTTGTAAGATGGACATGGTATTTGACATTGAATACGGAAGAAAACAGTTCTGAAAAAATAATGAATTGCATAAGTGGATTATGTAAACCATCTGAATAATATAATTCAGACCACTAAATTATTAACCTTTCTCTTTAAAGTTACTGACAATGAAAAGGCACATCCTGCAAGAGGTTACTGTCATAATAAATTGTGTTGACCAAGAAAAATGTTTTGATTTGATAGCCAGATCAAAATGGCAGTTTTTTAGGAGATACTGCACGATTTTCGTGGTACTTAATACTTAATTACCAAATACCTTAGAAACAAAGAGGGACAAAAGGGGTAGGAAGCTGCAGGATAAGGGACCATCATCCTACCTCATTCTTTATAAAAAGTGGATTGGAAGAAACAAGTATGTGTCTTAACAGTTTTGTCAGGTTACAAGAATTCTTGGAAGGGATCACAAACTTCTCTTGGGGTTTTGTGTATGTATCTTTCTACTCCACACATGGCATTTTGGTTTGTTTCACATTTAGAAGCACACTGATTGTTAAAGCATAAAATTCCGTAAGATTTTTGCATGCTGTTGCTTCTTCTGTGTGCTGCTGGTAATATTTTTTAATGCGGCTTTAGAGCAGCAATTATTTTTAAATTAAACAGCTTTTCAAATCCAACTGTAGTTAGACCTCAGATTATGATCATTATAGGTAGTAATCCTGTGTGGGTGAATGCTTAGTCTTGATGTCTTCAATATTTACAATGCTCAGAATTTAGTATAAGTTTGAGACAGCTGTTTGAATATGAGAATACCTGCCAGTAAAATTGCCACGTTCATCTGACTTGCCTTTACTTTCTTATTCTGTCTTCGCTGACTGCTTTTATTGTGGATTTTTTTTTCTGTTTGGGTTTTTTCCCCAACCATCATCATCTTGCCGGTTTGTTTTCTTCACTTGTTTCTCAAGACCTGAACTAATTGCTGCAGATAACTGCACTTTCATTTTCTTTTACCTGCTCCTTTCTCAATTTTAAGTCAGAATGCATTATTCCCATATACAGTTTGTTTTAATAATGTCTGTTTACTGTTACTTAGATATAAATTACTGTCTATGAATACATGTTATAAGGAAACAAAGGCAAAAAGTTCATGTTCATAGGTTAATTATTATTTCCAGATCAGAATACACAAGTTTTTTGTAGTAGACAGGGATGCCAGTTGAAGGAAAATGCTCAAGAGTTAATTTGTTCCACCTCTGTTTCTATAACATATAGGCTTTGTTATGGGTTTTAAAATAAAATAAAAAAGCTTGATTTATTTCCTTAATTTTCAATTCTGTGGTTTCTTTTTTGTTTTTTTTAAGGCTTCAGGTGTTAGAACAGTTGTTGAGTGCCATAAAGCAAACAAAAGGATCACGACAACAAATAGTGCAACTACATGTTGTGGCAGCCTTTTCTACTTCCTTAAAGGTAAATCTCCTCTCTCTTTCCTTTGTTTCCTGCTCTCTCTTTCTATCTGTTACTAAAATATAGCACCTCTTAGTTCAAATGTGCCAGCTGCTGTGGTTTAAATCCAGCCAGCCACTCGCTCACTCCCCACAGTGGGATGAGAGAAAGACTTGTAAAAGTGAGAAAACTCATGAGTTGAGATGAAGACAGTTTAATGCGGAGAGCAAAAGGTGTGCACATAGGCAAAGCAAATCAACTAATTTATTCACCACTTCCTACCAGCAAGTGGGTGTTCAGCTGTTTCCAGGAAAGCAGGGCTCCATTGTGCCTAAGTCACTTGGGAAGGCAAATAACATCACTCCAAACATCCCCTTGCCTCCTTCTCCCAGCTTTATATGCTGAGCATGCTGCCATGTTAAAGGAGAAGCTGCTGCCTCAGCCTTCTCACACTGTGTTCAAGGAGTCACCCACGGCCCACCTGGGACTTTAACTGCTGAGACCAGACCCCCTTCACAGCAGGGAGCTCCAGGGAGCTCACAGGTGTCTCTTTGGTCTCCCTGTTCAGACACTCACTCTCAGGCATGCTTCCTCCTTCTTCTGGCTTCACACTGGGTTTCCCATAGCAGAGTGTCAGGCATCAGATTTATGAAACCAAATTATTTGATAGAGTGGTACAGCAGCAGGTCAGGTGAAGATGGATGGCTGTGGAGTGAGACCTAGAACAAAAATCCCTGGGCACTTACACCCTTATGACTTGTGCACCCACCCTTCACGTGTTCTCCACATGCCCGGCATGTCTTGATCCAATGGGTTTTTTTTGATCTGGGGTCTTCAAATATGTTACTGAGTTCTTTCTCTGTGTCTTTGCAGATAGGCTGTTCATTGTTCTTATCTTGAGAAGCTGAAGCTTTTGCTCCTGGCTGCAGTCTTCTGATACTCTGCTTTGCACTTTTGGTGCATCTGCTCTCTGGCAGAGCACAGGAAACTATAAAAGCCTTAAAGTTAGGATAAACATTAGCTAGCACCAATCAAAACATTAGTGTGTTATCAATATTCTTGTACTAAAGGCAAAACAGCACTGTACCAGCTACCAGAAAAATTACTAAGAAAATTATCTGTATTCCAGCTGAAAACATCTCTAGACATAAGCTCAGAGCTATCAGCCTAAGGCTTCAGTTAATCCAGCTACTCTTGCTGAGCCAGTAAAGCTGGGCAAACTGCATACTAAATCACCCACAACTCTGTGTAACTCATTCTACTTAAAACTGACTTACAGCTATATGGTATGGAATATCCCTTTGGTCAGTTTGGGTCAGCTATCGCAGCTGCATCCCCTCCCAGCTCCTTGTGTACTCCCACCCTGCTCACTGGTGGTGTGGTACAGGAAGCAGGAAAGGCCTTGGCTTTGTGTACGCAATGCTCAGCAGTAACAGAAACATCTCAGTATTATCAACAGTGTGTCCAGCACAATCCAAATGTGGCCCTATAACCTGCTACTGTGAAGAAAATTGCCACTACTCCAGCCCAAACCAGCACACTACACAGAAGTTCTTGTTTTAATTAGCAAGTCAAGGGGAAGATCAGTCCTGTTTTCTATGATAATATATTGTTTTGTCATAACTTTCTCGAGCACTAAGTCACTGTTCAGGTTTCCCCTATCTTAATGTTAGTTTCAGGGAAACCTGTTCTAGTACTTTCTGGTATGCTAGCATCTGTATTAGTGTCATTCAAATAAGAGAAAGATGGAAAATTTGTTTGGGGCAGGTCTATCTTTATCGCTGTCCCTTTCATATTTCCTATTGTATAAATAAAAAAGTAACAATTGGTAAAAAAGTGATCTCAGAACTATCTGCTAGTTGTTGCTTTTGCCTAATGCTTTATTTATATTTTCCTCTGATCTTGTG
Source organism: Campylorhamphus procurvoides (assembly GCA_013396655.1). Lineage (NCBI taxonomy): Eukaryota > Metazoa > Chordata > Aves > Passeriformes > Dendrocolaptidae > Campylorhamphus > Campylorhamphus procurvoides. The sequence goes on along the minus strand of WBMV01008320.1, from coordinate 14,528 downwards.
CAGTTTTCATTCTTCCTTTCTTACCCTTTCTTTCTAAGGCAAAATGGTTTTAGAATAGGCAATACCTTTCATTGTACAATATTTGTATTTGGAGCATATTTAATATGAAATCCAGATAACTGCTGTATCTTTTGCTCATGCTCTTATTTTGGACTAAGATTTTTCTTCGTGTCTTTCTCTTCTCACTTTTTTTTTTCTTGATATTATTTCCTGAATTTTATGCTTATGTGTTGGTTTGTTGTGTTCTACTGCAATCTGTCAAGTATTTCTCAAAAGAATAATGTTGATATTATAATGCTGTGCTCTGATGTACACTTATGTGGGGGTAGATGTCTAACTCTCAAAGCGGCAAATTAAAAGAGAGGAATTCCTCAGATAAAGGGGAAGAAAATGAAATTCCTTCTGCAGGTCTTGTGTTTTTGGCATGACAGAACAGCACATTCTGACTAGTATACTGTCTAACTATTTAATATCTATTTTTAGCACTTGGCTTACTGCAAGGGAAGTTTAGGTTCAGAAGAAGTTAGGAGGTCTACCCTGGCATTGGTAATGGGTGCCTTGGAAAGCAATAGCCCACTCCTAAGATGTGCTGCTGCAGAGTGTTTGGCCAGGTTGGCACAGGTGGTTTCTGACAGTGCCTTCACTGCTGGATTAGCGCAAGTCAGTTTTGACAAGTAAGTTCAAAAAAAGCCTGGTAAGTGACTGGTTGATTTTATAAAAATGTTTAAGAAATCTACCTGGCACCTATTATGATAATTTTTAAAACTTAGTTTTCTTCATTAGTTTGATGTCACTTCAGAAAATAATGGGCAAAAGCACTGCCTGAGTTCTGCATGTATTTCTTAGTTTTGGTGCTGTTGAAGAAAATTGTCTAAGTAAATATGTAGACTTTCAAATAATTAATAATTATAATTTTGGCAATGTAACAGGGTCTAATAAAATGTTTTTCTGATTATATACCAGAAATTTAATTTGTAGATGTGCTTGTTGCATAATAAGAGTCTTGGTGATTAACTGCTTTCTTTCAATTAATAGGCTAAAATCTGCTAGGGATGTGGTATCAAGAACAGGTCATTCTTTGGCTCTGGGATGTCTGTATAGGTACCTAGGAGGAATAGGTTCTACTCAGCATCTGAATGCTTGTGTTGGAATCCTTTATACTTTATCTCAGGACAGCACTTCTCCTGATGTACAGGTACTTGTCACTTACATAAAAATGTTATGTTGCAAATTAGTTGAATTATATTCTGGGGTATAAGGTTTCTTTTCTTGTACGAATAACACTTCACAACTTCTTAGGTATACCTCACAGGTAATGACTGGAGCAGCAAAGGCAATGTAGAGGATAGCCCCTGCTCCAAATCCACCTTCAATACCTTCCCTAGCAACACTAGGATGAGATGTGGAAGGTTCTCATTTAAAGATTGTTGAGGCTGATAAGGCTAAGATATACTGGCTTCAAAAACAGTATCTGATGTTTTAGGAATCGATTCATGTCACATTCGCTTGTATCTTGACCTTGACTAGACAGTACCTAAGTTCTTTTGTTTGTGTCAGTTTTTGTCTCTTCTACATTACATCACAGTACTTTTTGTTGAAGGGTCCTTTAGTAAATAACAGGGATTTGTAGCCTAACTGCTGTAGAACCTGGTGAATATATGTCCTTGAATAAGGCAAGAAGTTTTGAAGACTAATTCACATTCTCTATCACAATAGCTTTAAGGTACATTGAGTGTATTAAATGTATTTGTCTAAATCTCAGTTAAAGACTTTTTTAAAGTTTTTTTCACAATATCTTTACACAACTGTATGTTGACATGAAGCAGATGTGGCTATTGGTGCAAAGTAACTGCAACCAAAACAATGGGTTGTTTCAACAACTCTTAGTATTTTTTTCCCAATTCTCTCATTTTGCACATGAAACTGTAAGAAACTTTAAAAAGAGTAGAATGTATTTAAGGAATAATAATCACTGTTAATTTATTATTAGATTAAATTTTTTGTTAATTAACAATGACAAATTTAAAATTATTGTTACATTGCAGAATATACAGTTCCTTGTTAAATATTCAAAGTGGCTTATTCAACATCAGATTCTTAAGGTTGTTTTCTATGGCCTCTCAATTTGTTCCTTTGGAACTCAAGAGTGCAAACTTGATTACTGAATGTCACTTGAAATACAAAGTTTTTAAAAGATTTTATCTTTATTCTGCCATATAGTCGTTACATGACTGCTTCTCCTATTTTACAGGCATGGGCACTACACTCTCTGTCACTTATAGTAGATTTGGCTGGGCCCTTGTATCATGTGCACATGGAACGTACCTTATCTCTTGTTCTGATGCTGTTGTTGACCGTGCCTCCTGCTTATGCTGAAGTTCACCAGAGCCTTGGTCGCTGTTTAAATACACTTATTACCACACTTGGCCCTGAGTTGCAAGGTACATAACATACAAAAGCATCAGCTTGGTTTGGATTAGCAACAGATTTGCTAAACACTGTTTGAATGTGTGATTGAAATTGTAACAAGTAAGCAGATGCTAAAATTTTTCCCTCGTTCTAAGACAGTATTTCACAGGCCATGACTTTATGCAATCAAGATGACATGACTGCTAGTTTTCTAAAATTAGTGTCTCTTCTTGACATCATTTCCCTTGTTTGAACCGGTTCTCCAAGCCTTGCCTTGGGCTGGAATTTCTTACATGAATTTTACATTTTACAATTCTTGTGTTCTTACAGTTCCAGCATGAGAACAGAAGATATTCATATTTTAAGAGTTAGGAGCCAGTCTGTGTCTTAGTTATGATGCACACATCTAAAATTTACATCTAAATTGCCTTTTCGAAAGCTGGACACTGAAATTTCCAGAGAGCAATGTGATCATTACTTGTTGATATCATAGTATAACACAGACACTGAAGTCATCCTTCAAGAGGATGAACATTATGGTTGTCTTGGGAAAAAATAGGTTACCATTTTTATAAAAAAAAAATATCCTACCTTTTTTGTTCCAAATATAGGCAGCAGTACAACAGTTTCAGCCTTAAGAACTTCTTGCCTCTTGGGCTGTGCAGTGATGCAGGATAATCCTGACTGCCTTGTTCAGGCTCAAGCCATCTCTTGCCTTCAGCAGCTTCACATGTTTGCTCCTCGACATGTCAACTTGTCTAATCTTGTAAGCTGCCTATGTGTAAGTATATATTTCCTAGTATATATCTTTGTATTTTAAAACATTTTGTTCAGAAACACTAAAAAAATGTAGATGTTTCTTTAACCAGAGAAACTGATCATTGTGTAAGGGTGAGGTGTTTCATGTCCTCCTACAGGCAGCTATTCTATGTTTTTCCCCCTCAGTTTCTGCTTCCCCTTTATAAGATGAGCACATTCTGTAGAAATCTTGGCCTTCTGAGCTGCTTGCAAGTGCATTCTGCTGCTCTTAAGGCCAGTTGTCTGGAGGATATACCATTCATTAAAACTTTTTGTTGGATTTTTACCAGCTATTTTATGTTGGCCAGTTTTTTCCCTCTGCTGCTTTTTATGCCTTAGGTAAAGAATTGATTAAAAGAGATTCATGTGTACACATTACTGAGAATTGTTTTGTTTCATTTTGGTCTTTCATGATGATGAAAAATTATATATTTCTGTTTTGTAATTTTTGTAGCACTAATGTTTCAGTGTACTAATGTCTTGGCAATCAGTATAAAAATTTCTGACAGTTACATAAGTAATAGTCAAACCAGGTCTTTGGGAAAAATAAACAAAAGTCTTTTTCAGCCCTACTTGACAAAGAGGTGGGGGAGTTTATTTGCTGAGGGGTTTTTTTGCTGTTGTTGTTGCTTCTTGTTTTTTGGTTTTGCCCAGTATCTCTCTGTCTTTGAATAGCTCTTATTCTGAAACACTTCAGGGAAAAAGAAAAAAAGCATAAAAGTAATTTTCTGGTAGTTATTAGCCCTGGTGGATTTTTGGGGGTTTGGTTGGGGGCTTTTTTGTGGTGTTTTTTTTGTTTGGGTTTTTTTTGTTTTCAGTTTAGGGTTTTTTTTATTAGAACATCTAGTCTCCTTTTACATCAGAGAGAAGCAAAAACCCACAGACAGTAATGTATGGTGGGGTTTTGTTTTAATCTTGTCTGGTTTAACACAGTTCTTCACATCTTTCACTGGGTAGCACTTGTGTATTGATACTGACCATATATTAATTTTGCATAAAATTTCAATTCCTCTTGTTTTCTTTATTCAATTTGACTAGCAACATGATTGTGGGTGCTATGAAAAATTGAAGAAGGTCTTTCAGCCCCACATTGTGATAGGCATGGATATGCTAATTGCAGAAGAACTGGAACTAATCTCAAGTGTTCTTTGTTTTAACATACACTAAGGTTTTTTTCTCTTCACTGAGTAAAAACCAGTTTTTTTACATTGATAAAATCACAACAAACCATGTAAGTCACTCTCTTGCTCAGAGGGTATGTTAGCATTTGGAATCATTTGTAAGTCTCTGTACAGTCTGCTTCTATCTCTAATTAACATCAAATATCTACTAATAAAGAGGATGTCATGGCAAAGTTGTCTATTCAATATTACTGATTTTAATTGTTTTTACAAATTGTTTTAAAAGTACTTCATGCAGTGCTTCATGAACTTCATAGTATTAAATTACTCAAGAAGAAGCATGGTTCATAGCTTGAGTATGTGTGTTCCTTCATCTGTACACATGTGTGTGCTCCCCACTAACCCAGAAATGATTCTGGGCTTCACGGGGTAGGAGTCCACCGAAGTCAGTGGCCTTGCATGGGTGAACTTTTTTCATTCTCATGAACTTGTTATACAGCTAGGGCCAATTTTGCTGACACTGACAGTTCAGTAAATGTCAGTACGTCTCTGACAAGTATCATAAACAAGGTTTGAGTATGTGCTCTGCAGGTCCATGAGAAGATAATTGCGCAAGCAGAATTCTGCATTTGTAAAACTCACCATCCATCCATGTAGGTTCCACCCACTAAATCACTGTCTCACTAGGGAAGCAGAGTAAGTTACTGGACCTGAAATGTGCTCTTGACTCTGCTGTTTGCTCACAAGGTGACCATCAGCCAGTCATTCTCATGAGTTTAAATGTCTGCAAGTTGGAGAACAAGCAGCGACTGTCCTCCTTTGCAGTGCATTTTGAAGTAGCATATAAAAGCTAAACACTAGATGGTGTGGATATTCACTACTGCATTCTTTATTTAGGGCAGAAAAATGGAAGAGGCAAAGAATCTGCGTTCAGATGAATGATCTTTTACCCTTCTGTCCATAGAAACATGAATTCTCACTCATAAAATCTTGAAAATAAATGTGCAAAGAGTTTTTTCCTCTATTTTAGTAGCATTTTAACTAACTACCCTCTCCAGTCAAGGATTCCAGAAAATGTCTGTGCCATCAAACTTGCCTTTTTGAAATTCTCATTCTCACCACCCCCCTCCCTCCTGCTTCCCCCTTTTGTCCCCCTCCTCTTTTATCTCCCTCTTCTCTCATATGCCCCACCCTCATCTCTCCCCCTCTCTCTCTCTCTTCCCCCATCCTCCTCCCCTCCCTCTCTGCCTCTCTTTAGACATGCTAACAATTTCTGTAAGCAGCTGCAAGCTGCCTCCTCCACCTGTTTTTTCAGCACTTAGAGGTTGAAATGGTTCAAGTCTCCAAAGTATTTAGATAGTTCAGGTTGTGACTTTGCTAGCACTAGTAAAGTATGACTTAGGCAGTGGATACACTGCTTCACTGGCTCGTTTTGTAGTGTTTCTTTTTTCTTTTTATATCGTGTACATGTGCCTGTCATGATCTAGCTTTCCTTCTTCAGCTTCTGAAAGTGTTCCTTGTTTGTCATTTGGATTTGTCATGGGGCATCTAAGAATAATGCTTATTATTCTGTTTGAACGCTTGGCTCCAGCAGAATAGAAATCGTATGCTTTTTAATCATGTCTAAAATTATCTCTGAAACTAACTTAGCTGAGCACAGGCTTCTAAAGAGCTTATCCATGTTAGCTTATGATGTAGTATTCTTCAACATAGTGAATTCCAATTTTCAACTCTAAGATATTAAAGCTATTTTGAAACTCAATAAGTATGCAATGTCAATAACTATGCTCTACTGTTGTCTTGGTACTGTTTAAGTACTAATTTTAGAGGCAGCTGGGCTGCAATTTAAGTGTGTTCAACATTAAATATAAGATAAATGAACTAAACAAATTAGGTTTTGATGTAAGATTCTGAATTTTTGTATATGTTGAATTTACACGTAACAGTCTCCATATGTGGTTGATATCACTGTGATATCTATATTTCGGTTTTGTCATGACTGGTTTGTCATTTGTTTTTGTGCAGGAAATCTTGTTGGATAATTCTGTGTTGGTAGGTCCTTGTGCCTTGTTAATCTTAAACTTTTGCAGTTTGCAGTGGTGTTTTTATTTCATCTTTTATCTTTCCTTTTAACCATTTTAATGTAATTTCTTTTAGCATGTCGAGTGACATTTTGTTGTCATCCTAACCAGATCCTTCCTAACTTTCTGCAGATGGCAGGCATATTTTTCATTTATGTGCTTAGTGAGGAATAATTTTGGTTTTAATGTGTTAAGCAGAGAAAGGGAACTGTTTGTTCATTTAAGTTTTAATGTGATGCTTGCATTTTGTGTCTGTCATTTAGTTCTGCCCTTTGCTTAGAATGTGGAAGAATGAGAGAGATGGAAAATGTGCATCTTGCATTAATTTGGTAGCCTGAATTGGGTCCTCCTTTTTTCCCTATTAAAAATGAGCACGGAATTTATGCATGTCCAACTTGAAGTAGAATGTGTAGCCTGCTTGCCTAAGTGTTACATTAAAAGCCTCACTTGTTTTTAAAGTTTCAGTTAAACTATCTTGCAGGCATACTTATTGAGTCAGGTTTGTTTTATTGTAAAAGGATTATACAGAAAGTGTATCTTTTTGTGTATTAAATATGTAATTCCAAGTATTGTAGATCCATGTGCATGCATAGCAATTCCAACAAAGCTTACTTTTGTTAGTCTAACAAAGTTGAAATTCTGTACTGCTTACTCTTTTTGTCCTTAAGTTGCTTTTTTTAAGTATATGTTAACTAATATATATTAGTCATTCTGACTAACATGTATCGGCCTGTTGCTGACAAATGAGGAGCACACCCTTCCATCAAGGTTTTCCTGCAGCAGACACTCAGCTCTATCTATTTTAAGGATGTTAATAGCTAAGAGTACATGATTTCTTAGGTGTAGAGGATAATTTATTTTTTTATGATAACCTACACTTAATTTAAAAGAAGCTGCATAAATATTGGTGTAGCCATCTTGCCTGGCCACATAGCTAGTTTATTGTATCTTTGGGATTCCCTTCAGAATGTCTTAAAATTGAAAGCAAGCAAATAAAAATCAGAAACCTCCACTGTAATAACAAACCCTTGAGACTATGTCTTGGGGTTTTTATGTGTTTTTCCTTACTCTGGTAATAATTAATCTAGATCATGTATTTTCCAGTATAAAAGACACTCACTGGCCTGGTAGTGCTATAAACATTTTTGCTAGAAACTGCTCAGGAGAGCTGACTTGTCTCAGTGTAATAATCAGTCACTCTCACCCTTTCTCTCACCTTCTCTAATACATAATTTAATGTAAACTCAATAAATGCTATTTTTTGCAATGAAACTGCAGAAGTGTTCTCTTTGCCCTTTCTTATAAACTTCCTTTCGTGCATGGAGTTCAGATCTACTAAAAGCCTGATTGATTATCTCACCCTTAGTTACATTGGCATTTCTCTAGTTACATCTGAGGATGATTTGAGTCTTTTTCTCTTGCACTGAGTTTTCAAGCCCATTATAAATACATATATGTACACACTGTAGTCAAAGAATAAAGTTAATTGTTCATTGAGACCATGATTCACCTGTCATTGAAGTTAATGGGGGTCTTTCTACCAATATTGGTTGGGAGTTGGATTTGGCCCCAAAGCAGTGTTGTTAGTTGCCTTTGAAGAGAAAATGCTAAAAGCACTGATATGTTAAAAGTGATTACAGGTGTTGCAAAACCTTTCATTTGGGGGTAGGAAAAAAAAAGCTGAGCAAAAAGACCATCAATTACATGCTTACTGACTTAACAGATTTGCCATAACTGCAATTGTTCAGAAAATATCAGCCTTTCTGAGATATTGAGGGGTTTGTTAGCCATCTTACTGTACCTTCTTGCATGTTTCAGATGAATCTCTGTAGCTCATACTTATTACTGAGACGCGCAGTGGTAGCTTGCTTACGTCAACTTGTCCAAAGAGAAGCTGCTGAAGTATCAGAATATGCTGTTGCGTTAGTGAAAGAGAGCAGAGAAGATTTTACTCCAGGTAATGTATTGAAGTTTTGAGATCAGAAAGCCTGACACATTGACAGTGAGTTTTAAACGCACTCTTGAAGTCTTGAACCCAAAAAGGTTTTCTACCTCAGTTCTCTTCATTGTACCAAATTGTGATAAAATGAAGAAAATGAGAACATGCTAGTGGAGTTCCGGAGAAACCTAAGCCTATCTAGCCAGTAGCTGTTGCAATAACTTTTAGCAGAAATGCCTGAGACTGATCACTAGTTCATCCTCATGAGCCTTTCTGTGAAGGGATGGTGGTAATAAGTGACTTCACCTCAGATTTCAATAAAAGGTCATTTGAAAATTTTCAGGAAAGATAAGACTATAGCCATTTTGTAAAACTGCTGATATTTAAAATTTACAATATTGGGCAAATAAAAATTGGTCATAGTAATTTAACAAATTATTTCTCTGTGTCTGGTTTTGCACTTTATTGGAGAATAGTTTTAACTTCCCTTTCAAGTTAAAACATTGTTTTAGAATTACCTTATGAAGTAAGGTCAGTGAAATATCAGTCAAAATGAAAATTAAGTCAATGTGAAATAGCAGATGGCCGAAGGTAATTTTTTTCAGGAGCTCAGATGCTATGGTGATGGTAATGCTGTGAAATTCAGAGTAGGAGTCTTTTTTTCCTGGGGTAGCTTTTTTTCTGTTATTACTATGTTTCTGTAAAAGCTCAAAGGTTGATTTGTATTCATGATTTAGATACAGTATTGAAGTGATTAATACAATTGTTTCAAAAATATTGCAGGGCTAGTAGGTATTTGTTCAAAAGATACCCTGTGTGCAACCTTCAGTGGGGTTTCTGTTGTCAATACTGCAGTTTTGTGATGTAAAGCATTCAGCTCAGACTTTGTTCTCAGTAGATGTGAACATCAGAGAAATAGGCCTGGAGGGGGCATTGCTGGGCTTGCTGGACAAAGAATTGGATCAAAGATTGTGCCAAGATATCAAAGAGACTCTGACTCATATGCTTACTTCAATGGCTGTTGAAAAGCTCTCTTTTTGGCTGAAGCTTTGTAAAGATGTTCTTGCTGCCTCTGCTGGTAAGTCCTAATACACTTGAGAACACTATCAAAATAAGGCCTGCAGCAGTACTCTGTGTCACTGAGAGAAAGTATTCATGTTTCTTGAATGTTTGGCATTTATGAAGTCTATCATCATCCTTCATATTGAAAGATTGGAACCTCTAGCTTAGTTCTTTCAAAAGAATATATCTTTCTCCCTTCTGATTGCCTCTTCCTTGTCTAATAAGTTTTTGTGAACATCTTAGCAAGTGTTGCATGTTCATATTCTTGTTGATTTGTAGTCCTAATGTTAACTTATTTCCATATCAGAAATGGAAATACAGAGTACATTTGAGCTTGAGTCCTGCGCTATTACCTACAAGAAAAATATTCAGACCGGCTCTTCTATTATTAACGGGAATGATGCAGACCTATTATATCATAATGACACTCTTGAGCAGGCAAAATTCATTACTGTGTTGAATATTGGGGCGGGGGGAGGGAGGAAATTCTTTTACCTGCAGTACGGGAGGAAAACTTGTTGGATTTAAATTTTTTGATTTGGAACGGTACTAGCTTCTAATGTGTCACTTATTTTAAAAAAGGGGTTTTTCTTTTGCTTCTTTCACTGCAGTTCTTAAGTTACTTTTGTGGTATTGATCTTGCCTTCCAGCAATATCAACCAGATGTAGACAGTTTTGTTGTATTCTAATACTTGCTTTTAGACAGCAAGGTTGAAGGGAATCAACAGTGAGTTTGAGGCTAGAGATAAACTTTGAAGAGGTTTTCTTTTGAGTCCTTACATAGTTTTTAGTTACAGTAAGAAAGACTATAACATTTTGGGCTTTCTTCCCTGTGTCTGAAATACAGATTTCAATACAATAGCTTCAGTAGATACCACTCAAGAAGAGGAAACTGCCAAAGTGGATGATGCATCTGTTTTAACATCTGACAGCGATGACAGGTTCCATCCTTTCCGAAATCCACGATGGTCTACCAGAGTTTTTGCTGCAGAGTGTGTTTGTAAAATTATAAGCCAGTGTGAAAATGCAAGCAGTGCACATTTTGACATAACTTTGGCTCAGGAAAGAAAACAACGTGATTCAAGAGGTATGCATTTAAGCACTGAAAGAGTTCCACAGAATGCGAAGTATGCCTAAAGTAAATATTAGGTCTTTGCATCTTAATGAAGTTCATCATACATGTGTTGTTTGAAGCCCTAAATTATTCAGGTTGGAAAGCTATATTTATTAAGGTGTAGAGCAATTTTTTTTTCCTGAAATATTGGCATCTTACTGCCGCATTTACACTCACTTTCCTGGTTATAGTACCATGGCATATGCGTAGGAAGCTATTGTTTCTGCAATAAGCACTGGCAGTCAGAAGTGATAGCTGGCAACAGCCTACGACATCACAGTTTGGAATCTGGGAGCATGACTAAAAAAGCACCACTTTTTTTTCTTCCCATAATTTGCATAATTACCAGTAGAAAAGCTGCCATTTTTCAGTACCGTTCTATGTTTGTCTGGAGGTGTTTTCTTCAACACTCTTTTTTAGAAAATGTGCCTCATACATAAAGATATTTATGCTTTATTCTGAGTACTTTTTTATACATTTAAATGGAAAGCAACCTAGATCAGCTAACATAAGATATCCAAGTAAGACTGTTGTATGTGTGAGCTGCCTAAAGTGATATGTGTTAAAGTGGAACGTAAAATACACATCTTGGAAATGTTTGAAGCAGTCTTATAAAACACATTATGTCTAAATATAAATTTAATAAAACTATTTTCTTTTTAATTTCTGTTTTCAGATGACTTCTTGGTATTGCATTTAGCTGACTTGGTTCGTATGGCTTTTATGGCAGCCACAGATCACAGTGATCAGCTTCGTCTTTCTGGGCTTCAAACATTGCAAATTGTTGTTCGGAAGTTTGCAGCTGTTCCAGAACCAGAGTTTCCAGGTCATGTCATTCTGGAGCAATATCAAGCCAATGTAAGCATTGTAGAAAAGTTTAGAGTTACAGTCAATCACTAAAAGAAATTTGCTTTTGCAGTTCATAGTGCCAGAGTTAGTTTTCAGTTAGTGCGTTACTGAAAGTATTGTTAATTTTGGACTTTACTTCCTTAGAAATCTTTTCAGTTGGCGTATAATGTTTTGGCTCCAAGGTTTTTCAAGTTTTGGCATTTTTTCCCTGTTGAATACAGCAAAACCAAAATATATCATTGGTAGATTTTTTTTTTTTGGAAAGCACTGGTTTCAAAGTGTGGAAGTATTGCAAAAGCTATTAGGAACAATTGTGATTTTAAACCCTGCTTAGAAGTAAGTAGCCTTTGCACACCAGCGATCACACTTGGAGATCTTGGCCAATAAATAAGCTAGAGGAGGTAAAAGTGTGGATTATACTCACAAGGTCCATTTCAGTTAAGTCTTGGTTGAGACTTAGAGAAAAGGTGTCCTAATCATTTTGCATTCGAGACTGCACTTGCATTCAATATGACAGACAGCTGTGTTAAGTCTCATCTGGCTCTCATTCTTCAATTTCTAGCAGGGATTGAACAGGTCAGGTCACTTTCTCTCAGAGAAATGGAGAGATCCTGACACTGAAGACTTCCTAACCTACTTTAATCTTGCTTTTGCCATTAGAATTCTATTTTGCTGGCACTTCTTTGTGGGAAAGAAGTGCCTTGGTCTAGTCTGGAACTACCAAGGGAAAAAAATACACCATCTATCCTTGCTGTCTAAAACCATCAGGAAGGTCACAAGTAGAGCTAATAAGTTTCTCTTTAACCTTCAGTACCCTTAAAGAGTTTCTGCAAATACTGTGTATAGATCTCATCAGCTGTTTCATGGAAGTTTAAGAAATATGAAACAGGTAAATATCAAGCCTTTGTCTTCCAACTTTTTTCCCATACAAATATCATAATAATCCAGAAAAAGATGGATATAGATTTTCTGTACTTGAGTAATGACTTCCTGAAATCTTGTTCAGAAGTTCCTTAAATGAGGTCTGAGCTTTAGGGGGTCTTAAGAAACTGTCATTAATTACCATTAGAAACCAACGCTTTTCACTTATTTTCACATTACAGTTTCATTCCAAAGAGCGTCAGACTTAAGTCTGAGTTTTCAGATGCATGCTAAAGCATCAAGGGAAATATTTTTGGCCTTTAGTGAAGTGGCTTTCAATAGTGAGAGTAGGTAAAACCTCTGCAACTGGTAACTATATGTTTATGTGTTCTTTACTAGGCAAGTGGGATTTGTGCTCTCTCCTTTTCTCACTTTCCCAAGTTGACCCACTTCAACTGTTTGTTTCCTTAAATCTGTGTTCTTTCTAAGTAAGGAAATGTCACTCATTAGGCATCTTGCAGGTTTTTCATGGTCTGGCACATTGTTTTTTTCTTTTGGGGCTACTCATCAAGCCAAGCATTCAGGAAGGAAGAGGTTTCTCTTTCAGTTTTAGATTGTGCAAAAAGCAGAATCAACTTTGAAGACCTCTCTCAACCAGAGACATGTCTTCAGTGTAAGCAAAACAAGAAAAGTATGACTGTAACTGTTTCTCTGCTCTTTAACCTCACTGAAACAGTCTGTGGAAAAAGGAAAGGTGCTTTATAAAGGAAAATTTCATAATCAGACTTTGTTACAAAGTAAAATTTTTCACTATGTATTGAATGTTGTGTAGCTTCTCTTTAGATTGGACCAGCACTAAAATTGTTCACTATGTACTGAATGTTGTATAACTTCTCTTTAGGTTGGAGCAGCACTTAGGCCTGCCTTTGCTCCTGAAACTCCTCCTGATGTCACAGCAAAAGCATGTCAGGCAAGTGTTGAAAGTCAGAAGTCTTAGATAATAGACCCTCAAATATTTTTTTTTCTTGCTTGATATGCAGCGCAAGAAAAAGGAAATAAATCATCTAGCCTCAAATCCTCAGTGCACACAAAATAATGTTACCTCTGCGACCTCAACATTGTGACAACTCAAAGATTTTTTGCACTTTAAAGTCTTTTAGTCGTTATTTGTGACACCCCACTAATGTTTTTGGCTTTCATTACTTAAGTATACTAAACTGTAGTGTCATTTAATGTTTATTATTATTTGAGAGTAAATGTATCTCAGTAGAAATTAAATATGGTTTTCATAATTTTAAAGATGAAAAAAAGAGCATCCAGTGGTGTTTGTTTCTTGTTCCTCATTGCTTCTGTTTCACAACACTAGGTATGCAGTGCCTGGATAGCAAGTGGTGTAGTAAGTGATCTTAATGACCTTCGGAGGGTTCACCAGTTGCTTGTGTCCTCTTTGGTCAAAGTGCAGGCTGGAAAAGAAGCACAAAATCAACAATACAATGAAAGCACCTTAACTATGGAGATATTGGCTGTGCTTAAGGCTTGGGCAGAGGTGAGTATAACAGCTCTATAATGTTAGTCTGGATATCTGGTAGGTGAGTTAGAACCTTGCAAACAGAATTTTTTTACGTGCTTTGTTAAATAGGAGGCGCTGGCCCTGTGCTTTGCTTTGCTACCTGTAAACAGTACATGAACTTTGTAAACTTCACGAAAGCACTGCTAATTAAACCATTAGTCTTATACTATACATTAAGAATATTTAAAATATTAATTTTTTAAGGTAATCTAATAGTTCAATATTCACTTGAAAATGCATCTTATAAATGGCTATGGTGATGGTCCACATTTTAAATAGGTGTCATTTTTCTCATTGTCTGTTGGCATTTCATTTCTTAGAAATAGTTCCTGTACATTAATATTGTCAGTTCAGTACTGCATTGGTTAACTTAAAAGTCAGCTCCTGTGAATTCCTGTTTTAATATATGTAAATGCAAGGTTAAATATTTAAAAGTAAAAAATGTGAACAGTGTACATAATCTCTAAGAGATGTGTGTTAGAAAGTAGTGATAATGGCCTTGGATGCTGATGGTTGATAAGCAGCTAAATATGAACATGTTATGTAGGTGTATGATCTTTCAGTGTATGATCAGGGAGATGTTTTGGAGGAGAAAGTTGGCAATAGATAAGCTTTCATGTGAACATTTGTAGAAGAACATACCACCCTCTCATGTCCATACTTGAGAAAGGATATTGGCAAAATAGAAAAGCCATTGGAGAAAAGCTGGTGTCCTAGTTCAGCA
>WBMV01008319.1:8353-110733 GCA_013396655.1 Campylorhamphus procurvoides | reverse complement strand
GCAATGTGTTCTTAGACAGCAGCTGCAGAAATACCTCTTCCAAAAGCTGTGTCTTAAGTCTTAGTTTGACAGCCAGAAAAGGAAAAAGAATGTTTTTACAAACAAGGCAGGTTAAGATAAACTCAAAAGAATAGGGTTATAATTAAGGACTAATCTGCATTACAGGAACATTTTATATCCAGTTTTAAATCAGTAATGCCAGTAACTTGTTTAAAAGTGTATTGGAAGTGTGTGTCGTGCTCTATCGATGTTTTAAATGAGTTTTTATCCGTATAGGAGTGGCAGAGATCAGGTGCCTTTGTAAACCTGTGTCCAGTCCACATCATGCCCTCCAGAAGAACATAATCATGTTCTGCAAGTGAGCAAAGCCAAAGGAACAGATTTTTCAGGAATGGTAATGCCTAGGAAATAGTCCTGGGGGCATTGTGCAGGCAGAAATGCGTGTTGTAAGGAATATTTATCCCATTGTTTGTGATTGATTACAGTTTGGGAGAAGCCAAATGTGTTCCAATAAGCCAGTGTACATCAAATGAAACCTGGCTCCTTGGGAATAATCCACGAGCAAACTCCAGAGGTTCCGTGAGGCTCATGCACATTTTGGCTTGAAGAAAAGCACACAGACACAAAATGTGACCATGGATAATGAGGGGACCTGGACATTTAGAAACACACTGTATTGTGGATTATGTGGCATTTTAATGAACTCTGCACTCGTGCACCAGCTTGAAAAATAGTTGCTGTAGAGCAGAACTGCTCCAACTGTGATCCATCGGCTCATAACTCAGGCCCTGGGTGACTCATTGGAGCTTCAGGGAGAACTGATGGGTTAAAGATGCTTTCTCTGCTCATTACCATTGGAAAATATTATGTTTTCCATACAAGCAATTGCTGTAGTGCCCCAGGGAGGGAGGGAGATTGGGCCAGGAGGGCGTATTTCTCTTCAGGAAGAACATTTTGGAAAGCTGCTGTTCTCTGTGTCCATATTTATCTTGGGTTACACATGAGTGATTGCACACAGATTTTTTTTTTCCCCCAGTAATTCATGAATCAATCCATAGGAAGCATAAGAATGTGCTGGTTTTATGCATTAAAAATAGTTGTTCATTGAGACTAGAAACAAACACAACAGTTTCTCCTACACTCAATAATTAACAGTGAAGAGTTAGCCCTGAGGTGAGCACTGACTGCATCTTTAGAGTGCTTTACTGAAATAGGAACTAGAAAGTAAATTGCAGTAAGGAGCTGTTTTGTATCTAGTGGCAGCTAAAAATATGGTTATTTCTGTTCTTGGAGGAAATGGGACTCTGCTGAAGGGCAGGATCCCTGAACCCAGCACATTTCTCCGTGGAGAAATGCTCTGATTCCATCACTGCTCTGAACATCCACACGACAGGGTTTGAAAGCAGCAGCTTGATCAGAGAGGGAGCAAAGTGAAATGTGTTGGTGGCTCTTAGATTTAGCTCTTACAAGAAGCATCTTCCTGTAAGGAAAGGAGAGTTTATCCCTGCAGTTTCATTCCCTTGGTCATGTGGGTAATTTCAGTGTTGGGATTGTGTTTGTTCCTAGCTGCCAGGTCCTGTCAAATGGTGACAAGGCACCTCTGCTGATGCCTGGCTGTGCTCATTCCCCATCTGAAGATGAAGGCCAGGGGGATGCAGGTTTGTCTGACCCTCCTTTGGACAACCAGCTCTGTTCAGCCACACATCTCTGAGGCTGCACGAGGTGAGGTGCTTTCCTTGTGCCAGTGAGTAGCTTTAGCACCAGTGGGTGACCAAATCCCCCCTACATGCTGGTTCTACACATGGCTAAAACAGTCCATGGCATGCCATGAGTGCAGGGCCATGGATAGCATGTGTCCTGGGACACTTGTGCCCTGTCCCACGTGGCTCTGAGGGATGTTTTGCCCTGAGAGGGAAGATTCCATGGAGATGCTGCTTGTGCCATTGTCCTCTGGGCTGGGCACTTCCCAGTGGGTTGTGTTGGTGTCCTGAGCCTTTGTGGGGCAGTTTGCCTGGTGGGAGGTGTGTGCTGAGCACTGAACTCGTGGGTATCAAAGGCTGAAATCATGGGAGAACAGGGGACTGACCCAAATCCCAGAGTGGTTTGGGTTGGAAGCTCAAGTTCATTATTTCCCTGCCTTGCTGTTTCTATGCTAACATTTCCCCCCAGCATGAGATCCTCCTCATTTCCATGTGAGCTCCGGGAATTCCTCTTGCCCTGTCATTCTGAATTATCATTCTCATCTATGTTTTTCTCCATTTGTCCTTAATTTCTCTGTTCATAATTTTGTTTCTCTTCCTGTGGCTGTCAGTTTTCTCTTAGAAAGCCCCGTGTTACGGTCCTCTGGAAGTTTATGTGGGTGAGAGTTGTTTGTAGCCTCCATCAGCCTTCCTTCTGTGTGTCCATGTGGCAATGAGGACCAAGATGAAAAACCTGAACATAATTAACAAGCCAAGTCATTTTCAAGCTGAAACTGTTGCTAGAAATTCATGTTTAAGTTAAGTTTTAAGTAAACTCTTATATGACAAAGTTTTGGTTATTTAAAGGTATTTTTCAATCATTAAAAACATTTTATAAGAAGCTGTTGACAGAATATAATATTGCAATGAAATGATTTGCTTGTACAGCTCACTGCTTGCAACCAGGTATTGCTCTAAACAATTCACTGCATTATTGTATCTTGAATATTTTTGTTTTGTCCCTTCCAGTTGAGGTTTTCCCACCCGTTAACTTCACCCTCACAGTCTGTGCATTAGCACAAGTTCTGTTACACTGGGAACCAAACCCTGCTCAAGAGCAAAAAAACTACACCATTAGATACGATGTGAACATCCTAAGCCCTGTGCCTGAAGAGGTAAGATCAAAAATAAATCAAGGATCCTGAGAAGGCTGAATTCCTGTTATCCTCTTAAATCCTGAGCTCTGGAGAGATTCCCCTCGAGCTCTCCTCATGGGCACAGCTCTGCTGGGACAAGGATTAGCCTGGGAATTGGCATTCCCTGCAAGGGTTCACCTTGAGGGCGTGATGATACTGCTTTTAAGTACAGGCTCCCTCCTCAGGTCAACTCCCTGACCTCCCATGGATGCCTGGATCTGTCCTTGCAGGTCCCTTGGCTCAGCTGCCATCCCATGTGATGCTAGTTTGGTATTTTTTGTTCCAAGTATGACACCCAGAAGACTCGCAGTG
Organism: Campylorhamphus procurvoides; assembly: GCA_013396655.1. Classification (NCBI taxonomy): domain Eukaryota; kingdom Metazoa; phylum Chordata; class Aves; order Passeriformes; family Dendrocolaptidae; genus Campylorhamphus; species Campylorhamphus procurvoides. The sequence goes on along the minus strand of WBMV01008319.1, from coordinate 107,546 downwards.
TCCGAACGGCCGCGCTCCAGGGTGGCTTCTCCGCTCGTGTCCGCACGCTGCTTCTGCACAGGGACCTTCAGCTGAGGAGTCAGTGGGTGAGGCAACACCTCCCACCTCTGCCAGGTGAGAAGAAACCCAGGGCAGCTCTGGATTTTGTGTTCTGCCCCAACATCAAAGGGTTAAAGGTTTAACACTTCAAAAATACGACGTTTTCCCCTCTAGCTGCTGCACTGACCTTAGGAAAGGATTTAGTGCAGGCCTTTCTCCTCTGCTGTGGAGCCTGGAGTACAATTTGATGCAGAACATGAATAACACACATAAAATGTGCTAAAAACCCCTTGCTAAGGCTGAGGTCACCTACACTCTAGAAGATTGGTGCCTTACTGCTCATTAAATATGTCATGGTACTGTGTGGTACAGCTTTACTTACACTGTTTGGGAATCCCCCTCCATCCATAAGGAAGGGAATTGGATACAACAGACACAGATATAATGGACCACAGGCTGGAATCAAAGTGTTCTAGCAACATGGATTTCTTCTGGGTTTTGCAGTAAGACTTCCCTTCTGCTCTCTGATTCTTTGACCCTGCAGGTGCTCCAGGGACGTCCATCACCAACCTGTCCTGTGTCACTCACATCACCATGTCAGGGACTGTCTCTCTCCACTGCTCGTGGCTGCCTGGCCAAGGGGCACCAGAAGACACCCAGTACTTTCTCTTTTACAGGTTGGTGCTTCCCCCCTTCTCAGGCAGCAGGGAATTTCTTGAAGAGCATCGTGTCTCACAAGCCTTTTAATTTAGGTACAAGAAGTACACTGAAGAGTGTCACAATTATGGGAAAGACAAGTGGAACAGGAATACTGAGTGCAGCTTTGCAGGGACTCACATTGATCCTGAGGAGGTTGATGATTTCATTGTAATCCACATTAATGGCTCCAGCAGATGGGCTGCAATCAAGCCTTTCCAGCAGTTATTTGAGCAAAATGCCATCGGTGAGTAGCAATACATTTAAAAATGTATTTAAATGTCTAGCAGGATTATCAAAAGATTTGTGACAAAATACTCCTGGGTTCAATTGTTCTTGATGCAGGGGAAATGCTGGTTTTGCATAGACATCTTAATGACATTGATAGAGATGATAACACAGAACTGGATTGTTTGAACTAAATTCGATTTTAATGATTTCTGTGAAATTAGAGAATGACAAAAGAAAAGCTAGAAAAAACAGTTATTCTGGTTTTTTTTTTTTACCAAAACCAATATTTCCAATAGATTTAGTCAATATACTTTAAAATACAGCTGTTCTACCCTTTATTTTGCAGCCTTTCTTTGAAAGGAAAAAGAACTTGATGCTCAAGATCACCACATCCTTTGAATTTATTCCACTTTTCAGTAACTTTCCTGGCCACACCTGTTTGCTTTATTTCTGAAAAGAAGTTTTTCTAACTCTTCTGTCGTTAATTTAATACTTTTGTGAAAATGAATTTAATAAATCCCCTCCTCTCCCCATAATCTGATTGCCCAAAACTTTTAAGTGGTTTTCCCAAACTGTTTTCCTGTAACTATTTTCTGCAATGTAGTTATTCCTCCTAAATCCTTATCTTTTCTGTCCAAAATGTGAATTAAATTCAAGAATTATAGGTCCTCCTTGGAAACACCATCAGGTTATAAAATCCTCCAAGTGTCAGTATTTAAACTTTGCTCTATAAATAACTTACCAGTGCAGTTTTTCTCTTGTAGAGAAAGTGAATGTTCCCAGAAATATCACTGTATCCTTGGAGCAAAATGATCTCCTGGCCACCTGGGAGAAGCCAATCTCTCTTTTCACTGAGGAATGTTTTGAATATGAATTTTACCTCGTCAACCTGAAGTCAGGTAACAAGCAGGTAATTGCTCCTCTGGCACCTGTGTATTATCCAGCATTCCTCTCCCCTAGAGCTGGAATTTGCCTTTGTGGTGAAAAAGTCTTGAAATTCATGGATGAGTTAAAGATTTTAAACATTTAAAAATAAAACCTGCTATTAATACATTTTTAAAACTGGATTTCTGGGGGAAATTGGTTCCCATGTGTGCTTAGGCTTCAACAAACCCAAAGTCTCACCATCCTCTTTTTCGGGATGTCTTTTATATCTGCAATAAACTATCCCCAAGAGACTTGGGAAAGCAGGAGGCCAAAATTGGAGTTGCTCAGTTTGATGCATCTGGGTTCAGTTTTGACCATCCTGAAAATCCTGCATTAAATATCTTAAGGAAGAATATGAAAAATGAGGCATCTTTCATAAAATATTAATGTGTTAAGAGACAAATGACACCTATAAACCCAGAGATTTTACCTCAAAAGCAAGGCCAGATGCTCGCAGTTACTCTAGTGGAGCAGTTTGGAGAAATAAAAATAGAAATGTGATCAATTTTTGGAGTCGTTTAGGGATCTAAATATTGTTCTTCCACCAGGTAGTGAAAATCTCCTCTCAGCAATTCCGCCTGCGGGTCGATGGCAGCAGCAGGTACTCGGTGCAGCTCCGAGCCAACCATCCCCCCTGGTGTGGGAGAGCCCTCTGGAGTGACTGGAGCCAAGTGGTGTATGTTGGTAAGAGTGGCACTCCTGTTAAAGACTCTTCTTGCAGGGCTGGGAAGCAAATGCTGCCTCATCGAGTTGGAATGGAAGGCAGGCAAATGGGTCTTTGAAGGACAAACCTGACTTGTTAATGCCCAGGGGATTTAAGAGCATGTTTTCTTGCTGGTCATGAGAGTAATCACTGCAACTGTTATTTACTGGAGCATTCTGAACTCCTAAATGTTGGGGGACAATAAAGAGCATCTTTGGAACATGCTCATTTGCCCCACTGGGTTCTGAATTTCCTTCTTGCTGAACAAGTTGTTCTGGAAATAACAGTTTTGTTATCACAGCACGTTATCAACTGTTTGTTCTTAGACATCCTCCTTTGCTCTTATCTTGAGTTTCTCAACTTCCTTGTTTCCCCTCAACAAAAAGGTCTCTTACACACTCCTGTTTACTACATTTTCCCCCTTGTAGCTGTTTTCTGGGGGATGCAAATCTGCTGGTGTTTTGCCTCCTTTCTAACACACCCCCTTGACCTTCCCACCTGGCTCACGTAGCAAATATGGAAAAAGTCATTCTGGTGGCCAAAAAGAGTAAGTGGTCCATAAAAATGTACTTAGATCTCAACAGTATCTGTGGACAGTTTTTGTTATGAAAAAGAGTTTTTAGAGGGTTGTAGTTCACTGACACAATCCAGGTCCCCTCCTAAGTCACAGGGGTTCAGGACGTGCCCCAGCCAGTCCCATTAGTGTTGCTGTGAGTCTGTCCTGTGGCTCTGAGGAAGGTTCAGCTGTTCCCTCCATTCCATGTGTTATGTGGACACCTCTCAAAATTTATTGGACTGAACCCTTTTGCAGAGTTTGCTGCCCCAGCCCTCCTCAAGACTTGCCTGAATTGTAACTCAGTGACACACCCTCAGTCTCATTTTCTGCAGAGAGGAGGGGAAGCCCTGGAGACAAAACAGCCCATCCTGATGTGTCTGTGATGGCAGGGCTGGCTGTGTCCCCTGCTAGGCTGGGCTGGGGCTCATGGTGCCACTGCCCTTGGGGACAGCTGTGCCACCACAGCTCCATCCAGAGCACTGGGAGTGCCAGGGAGCACACCTGGACTTGGCAGCCCCTTGGCAACACAGCTCACTGGCAATGCTTTTGTCACAATGTGGCACAAACCAGTGGTGGTGGTCACTGGGCAGTGCCAGTTCCAAAGAGAAACATCAGCCTGGACAGAAATACCTGTGTTCTGCTCACAGGCACAGAAATTCCTCAGGGAACTATCAGAGACCAGCTGAAAATGGGGAGTTCGGGGTCTTTTTCACAGGAAGCCAGAGAAATCCAGATGCTGGCTGGAAAGGATGAGCAGAAATGAAGAATGGGCTGATGGAAACCAGGCAGGTTGTGCCAGGGTTTCTCAGCAAACAGGGCCTTTGCTGGGTGCCAGCTGTGCCACTGTGTGTCTGGAGCTGGCAGTGAAAGGACCCCATCCTGGTGGGCCTGGCCCCTCCACCTGCTTGGCTTGTTTGCTCTTCATGTCAAAATAAAAGGGATTTATTATTGAAATTAGAAAGTCACTTCGTGGAAACTCTTCTGGAACCTCTGTGTTGTATTTCTTATTCTAGATACTGAGTCTTCCTCATTTGCATGTGGCCTGAATGCAATCACACGAAACAGCTGATTAAATATTTTATAAGAGTTTATTTAAAATAAACTGCACTAAAATAATCCATTTCTTTTTTCCCCTTGGAATTCAGGGCAAAACAAACTGGAGAATTCTGTAGCCTGGATTCTCACTGTGCTTTGTGTGTCCACGTCCTGCACATTCCTGCTTGTTGCTCTAATATGCAAAATGTAAGTACCATCATCTTCCTTTTAATCACAGTGTAACTAAGGCCCAGTGGGCAACAAATGTGGGGGCATGTTACAAGCTTTGCTTATTTATAAGAAAGGACTCTGAGTTTGGTATTGAAGCATCATCATGCAAAGCAAAAATGCTGTATAAGTAATAATCAGCCTCATTAGTGATCAGTTATAGCATATAGAAAATGGTTAAGATGGTTAGCATATAGCATATAGAAAATGGTTATTCGATTTGGTGGGGTAAGAAGATTATTCAATTTAATCTTAAACAACAAACCCAGATACTGAGTGAGGTCAATTTGTTACAAATCTCTTTGTTCTTATTTCATTTCTTCCCTTAACTGCACCTGGTTGGGGCAGAGAGTTCCCCAGGAGGACTCTGTGTTAATGCTTGGTGGCAGCTGCTGAGAGCATCTTTCATGGCCAAAATGTACAGATCACTGTTGTTTGCTTTGAGTATTTGGACCATTTATTTGGTTTATTTTTAATTATACAGAGGCTCTGGACGCCATGTAGTAAAGCCAGAGGCCATATAACCAAACTCCCTAAAATGTGCTGTGAAGAAGCCCAGGTACAATTTGGATTCCTGTCGCTGTGACAAGTCAAATCATAAGTGATGAATTAAGGAACTGATGTAATTACAAGCTTCTCCCCTGAAACATGCAGCAAGCAGCAATTATCACTCCACAATAAACACAGCTCCCAGTAATGGGAGTGCTGTCCTCAACTCTGCTAACTTCTTATTAATTTCTTTAGTGCCTTTTAATTTATTGGTCATCCTGGTGCGTTCTTGACTGTTTTCCTTTCAATACCACATTTCCTTTATCAAATAAAAGTCTTGTCTACAGGAATGTTACAAGAGAATTACTGTTATTGACTCTCCCTCAAGTGTGTGGTGTCTGTGAAACCTGTTCTTAAGGCAATTTAATTAGCATGCCAGGCCTCAGTAAGCAATCCTTTTTGGAGCAAGACAGATTTAACTCCTCCAGAGAGTTTATTCGTGCTCTGTGCCACACACACTTGTCCCCAGCTATGCAGCCTTGATGTACTGGTGAAAATCCCCAAACTGCTCTTGCTTCCATCACTGATTCTTTTATGGATTGACCTGTAACTGGAGGATCTCCACTGCTCCAGCATCATCCTCAGCTCTCCCCTCTCCATTTGGGACAGCAAAACACCAGCACCAATTAGCAGCAGTCCTACTGCTCCATCCTCTGCAAGTATCTGGATATTATGCTCACCCCCTTTGGAGATCCTGAAGCAGACACAGAGGGAGAAATAGGCACAGGGGAAGACAACTCGGAGAAGCCATACTAATTTATTTGATGATTTTAATCCATTAGGCAAATTTAAGGTAGCTTTTCCAGGTTCAGCTGCTTGGTTGCTTCCAGGAGTTTCTCTCTGGTCTATAATTCCCTCGCACACAAAGGCTCATTACATTGCACCTTTGCCAGTGTGATTAAAATGTCACCTGCCTGCTGTGCTGAATTTCATGGAGCTGCTGGCTTTGCTCCACCCTTCCTCCTTCTCTAAGGAGGAGGTGGGAAGGGCAAGAAGATGGAACAGTGTGTAGCCTGCTCATTGTTGTATCTGTAGATACTAAAAAAAGGAAATCAGAGGAGGTTCCCTAGATCATGGTTTCATTAGTGCTCTCAGTTTTTGCTGCTCCTGAAAATTCATGAAGTGTCCCATGTAATTCAAGCCACAGAATCATTTCAAATTTCCTGTGAGTTGAAGCCATTATAAGGAATTTCATTACAGCAAAGAGTCCTCTCAATTTTTCTGTGCCCTTGCAGGCAGCAGAGACACAGAGCACCATTTGGGAGGATGCTGCAAGGCAAAGTGGCCCTCTGGGACTGCCTGGATTGGCTTTTCCCCTCACTTACTCGCAGTAGCTGATGGAGTTAGTCTTGATAAAAGCACAATTGGATGTTTTCCTAGTTTTCCCTCTGTCTTTGTGAGTGAGCATCTTCTGTGCTTCCCTAGGCTGGGCCTTGGAGTAGCATCTTCTCCTGCAGGGGAGCCCACAGGAGCATGTAGGTAGTAACTTGCTCCCAGGGGACAGTGAGTACCTCCCACACCCCCAAATCAGGGTGGTCATCCCAACCTCCACCAGTGCCCCTTCTGCCCCCCACACCAGTCCATGACCAGCAGACACCAGTCACGTTTGGAAAAAGGCCACAGGGAATCTCAGGAGAGGCAAAACACTGGAACAAGCACTCAGACATACAGTGAAAACAAGTATTTTATCCATTTCATTGCAGCAGTTAGAAGGGAAAAGAAGAACTTGTTCTCTTGTTTTTTTCTCTGTGCTTCTCTTTGGCCTTTGCATGCCACAGCCTGTGGGAAAAGTGGCAAATTTCAGAAGGACAGAGCCAGCCTGATAACTGGGGGCCCTGAAATGCTGACTTGAGGCATGAGGGTCCCGTGGGGTGTGTCCAAAGCCTGGAGGTCCTGGCAGTGCCAGTGGGCAGGGCTGTGCTCTATGTAGAGACAAGCAGACATACTGGGACATTTGTGACAAGATATTTAATCACATAACTCCAGCTTTTCAGTAACCAGCAAAAAAGAACAGGACCATTCTGAGGGCACCACTGTCACCACCCCACCAACACCTCCCTGCAGAGTCTCTGGCACCAGAGGGGCTCCTGGACACAAATGTGCTTCTGCCTCACTTCTTCTGGGTGTTTGTGCACCCTCCCCAGGTGTTCCTGTTCCAGGAACAACGTGTCACTTACACTTTTGGCTGACTCAATAAAGAATTATGATAGGGCTCCATCAAAACCTTTTACTGACAAACAGCACAACCAGGAACCTGCCAGTCCCAAATGAACCAGCTCATGTTGGGGCCACTCCACAGCAGTGGCAGCAGTCAGAGCTTCAATGTGATGCAGGTGAAATGATGTGGCCTCCAGGCCCTCCTTCTGAAAAGTCTGGGAGACCTGATGGAGTGCAGGGACTGTGAAGACAGCAGTGCTTGCAAAGCTAACCCAGGAATGGGCACAAGACCTAACCCTGAGGAGGAAAGCTGGGAAAAATGAAGATGATTCCATGATAACAATATTGGCACTCATCCTGTCCCACTCCTGAGCTACACCAGGAACCACTTTCCTGTCCCACTCCACTGGTGCTGACCAAACAGCCTGACATGTCCTCTGCAGCCAACAGTGCCTCGACTGTGTTCAGCATTTCTCTCCCCAAAGCACCTCACACTCTACTTTTCCTCCCTGTATTCCCATTTCTGGCTCCACAATTCCAGCACAAAGCCTCCTCCGTGTGCAGCAATGGGGACACATCCCACAGCTTGCTTGGTCATGTCTCTGGTGGGAGCAGTGGTGGTGCCCTTCCCTTCAACCAATAATTAGTATGTCCTTTGAGGCAGCAGCAGCAGCTCAGCCAGGAAGGTTCAGCCCCAAATATTGTCCCTCCTCACCTCTCTGGTGTGAAGGAATAACAGAATAAAGGAGAACTTGACAGAACTCAGGAAGCTTTTGGAAGAAGAACAGTCCTGAGGAGATAAGCACTGAACTAAGCAGACATCAGCCACTAGGGCTGTCACAAAACACATGGGGCAGAGGAGCAGGTCAGCCCTTGGTCCCAGTTTCTGCTTCATGGGTGTCAGGATGCTCCACCCTGGATACTAATCCTGGGCTGAATCCTCTAATCATTGCCCAGCCTGAGTTGCCATTAAAATGTGGCCCTGTTTGGACACAGTGCTATCCAGGGGTGGAGACAGTGGATGTGTTTTGGTGACTGAAGGGTGAGGTCTGTACTCTGGCACGTATCAAAGCCAAGGAGAAGTTCCCTGTGCAGCCCCTGCTGTCACACAAACCCTGTTGTCTGTGTGCTGAGCCAGGCTGGGAGTGTCAGACAGGGACAGGGGCTCTCAGGGGCTGTTAGCAGGATGAGTTATTGCACCACTAAGCAGAGCCATTTACTGTCAGCCACCTCTGGTGCCTTCCCTGCCACCTCCTCGTTCCCCCGGCACACAATTATTTGTGGTCGCTCTCCTGCCATGAGACACAGGCAGTTTATGGCCAGAAACCAAAGTCTGAGCAAGAGGCAGCTTGTCTTGACTGTCCAAACAAGGTACATGACAACACAGCCCTTGGGAAGAACATGAGCATGAAGAGACAGATCAGAGCAATTAATTTCTCTGCCAGACAGGCCTGTTGTCGCTGAAAGCCCCAGGAATGCCCCGTTGGATTGGAGCAGCTGCAGCTGCAATGGCAGAGGCTGATGGGGCAGAGCACCAGCCCATCTCCTCCCTATCCCCCACGTTCCCCAGGGTCCAGAAGGGAGGGACAACACACCTCCCAGGGGCCCAGGGTGGCCACTGATGGACCATTATCCATGACTGTGACCCCCTTGAACCTGCTGCTGCTGTCAGATGCCAGTGATGGAGTGGGAGGGGGGCGGGAGCACGTGGGTGAGGAGATGGGTCTTCTCCTGGGGCTAAACACGTTCAGCCTGTTGGATACATCATCCATCAGGAAAAGCAATTCTTTCACATCCCTCCACTGCTGTTTTTTGCAGAAAACGTGTCTGGAACAAACTGTTTCCACCCATTCCAACACCCAGCAACAAATTCCGAGATCCCTTCCCAGTTGACTATCAGGTAAAATAAGATTTTAGTCACTTTTTTTGTTTGTTTGGTTTTGTTTTGTTTGTTTGGTTTTTTAACTAGAAGGAATGCTTGTGTTTGTGTGCTGCTCATTTCCTGTAGGGCTTGGAGCAAATAGGATCACAGAATCATTAAGGTTGGAAAAGACCTCTGAGATCACCAAGTGCAGCCTTTGCCCTGACACCACCATGCCCACCAAACCATGGAGCTTCTTACAGCTCAGTTAAAGCCTTTTGACCTCTTAGAATTTCTAATATCCACAGTAAATGTGGGCTCCATGGTCAGATAAGACAAAACCCCTCATTGTCTGCTCATGGGAAGTGCTGCTCAGTAACTTTACTTTTTTACCCTTAGAAGAGGGGTTTGCCTTTTTGGATATGGTTCTCACTCCATGCTCTGGTCAAGAAAACAGGTTTAAAAGATTAATTATAATGTTTGGTTTTAATTAAAACCATGGGTGTAAAATAACACGACTTGGGGCATCACAAAGAGGAATATGAGAAATAGCCAATATTAATGCTGCAGCTGGAAAATTGAGCTTGTGAAGGCTGTTTCACATCATCAGAACCAGAACTGCCTTGTGTTGAAATGTATCTTAGAGGGAGCTGGGTGTGGGCAGCTGAGGCCAGCTGGGGGCTTTCTGCTGGCACCGTGGCCACAAGGTTGGTGGCACCAGCAAGGAGAGGTGCAGACATGACCCTGGTCACTGCTGAGGTCACCCAGGGGAGCAAAACCCTCAGGGCTGTTTGTTGTGCACATTCAGTTCCTAAATCTGCAGTGTAAACAACAGGGTGAGGTGATGAAAGCCCTGCAGCGTGGTGACAACGTGGGAACCTGCTTGTCCCCAAGGAGCTGCCCTTGAGGACTTCCCAGCAGCTCAACTACTGCTCCACTTCTGCTTCCCTGGGCAGGTCACCCCGGCCCTGCATGTTTGCTTGTGCAACTCTGCTCAGTGCTGAGGGGTCAGGTCGTGGCCCCACCGTGGGACTTGGCTGCTGGGTGCTCAGAAAAAGTCACCCCACAGCTCATCCCTTCACTGAAAGGGTGGGCAGGCACTGGAGGGGTGCCCAGGGCAGTGGGGGAGTCACCACCCCTGCAGGGGCTCAGGAAACAAGTGGACCTGTCTCATAATCACAGCATTTAGTGGGAATTTAGTGGTGTCAGTCCAAAGGTTGGACAGATGATCTCAGAGATCTTTTGTGGCCTTAATGATTCCACAATTCTGTGCCCTCCAGCTCCTCCTGAGGCTCTTTGTCCTTGCTGAAGGGTGTCTGGGGTCACACTGGTCAACTGGGTTGTGTAAAACATACCAAGGGGAATCTGTGGGTGCAAGGGGTGGTAAAACATGCCCAAAGGGGAATCTGTGGGTGCAAGGGGTGGTAAAACATGCCCAAAGGGGAATCTGTGGGTGCAAGGGGTGGTAAAACATGCCAAAGGGGAATGGATGTTACCTGTGGCCCAGCCCAAAGCAGCCTCCCAGCTCCCAACTCCCAGGGCTGTTTGCTTTGCAGAGGGCACGGACCTGCACCAGTGACACAGAGACAGAGTTCAGCAGCTTGGCTGAAGACCTTTACTGCAGAGCCCTGGACGACTCTGTCTTCTGAGAGCCTCCTCTGTGTCACCTCCACTGTGTCCTGTGTCCAGGAAGGAGGACCTGCTCCCATGAGGTGCCTCAATGAGGAGCTGCTGAAGAGAAAATCCCAGTTTAAGCAGGATAAAAGTATATGGCACAAGGGCTGCGTAGGGAAAAAGAATCTGGAAAAGAGTTAATGGCTTTTTTCCCTGGCTGGCAGTTTCATCTTTTGGGTATTTGTTTTGTTTTAATTAACTCTGACAACCTGAGATGCAAAGTGGGATTTGGCAGCAAGGTACCCAGTCGTGGTCCTGGTGGTGACCAGTTGGGGTCAAACCTTGGGACAAGAATAACCAAAGGTGTGCAGTGTGCCAGTGCTCTCATCCCTGGTGCTGCACAGCAGTGGGTTTGAGACAGCCTCAGGTTCTGTTTGGGATTGACTTACCTACCTTGTGGGAGTTCCCAAATGAACCTCCTGCCTTAAACCTCAGGCTCTGACTTCCCTGACTGCAGATCACGAAGTTCTCCTGGTCTTGCAGAGTTCCTTCTCCTTCCAAGAGCCCTCCTGTCCATTGAGCTGGCCAGAGATGGGTTTGAGCATGCTAACAAAGAACAAAAGCAAAGACTTAGTCCAGCAATTCTTTGGAATGTGCCCGAAGAAATGGAGTTCCCAGGTACTACAGACTAAAAATAATTATAATAAATGAGCCAGTTCTCGTCGTGGGCTCCATCAAAATTAATGTAGCTCATTAATATAACAATGTTTGTGCCTCAAATGTCTCTCCTGCATGTGCTTTTAATGGATTTGAGGTGCCCAACTTTAACAATCCAAAATCGGAATTTCATTAGCAAAATCCTAAAAATGAGACTAAAGAGAATTCATTTATTGGAATGTATTTTATGTCATACCTTCAAGTGGCCTAATAAAGAAGATTTCTACATATAATTTCATTCCCATTAACAGCAAGATATTGCAGAGATTAATGCAATGTATTTAAATATATTTTACATGTCAGGTCCTTGGTGCTTCCTGGGAGGATGAGTGCCCTCAAGGACAGGCAGTTTGCTCTCCCTGCAGTGGGGAATGCAGAGGGAGGTCCCTCTCAGGCTGTGTGTGTTCTGGCCCTGTCTCACAGCCCCCTCCACAGTGAAACTCTGGATCCCCAAATTTCAATGGCAGAGAAATATTTATTCCACCCTTTCTCTCCAGACCCAGCTCCCACCCCCCTGCATTCCTTCCCTGCTGCCTCCAGGAGTGCAGCCCCAGGGATGTGCCCCTCTGGAAATGGCAATTTCAAATGTCTTTTGAAAAATGGAATGGTGCTACTGGGCCTTTTTATGCTCCATTGATTGCAAAGTGCAGTGGTGCTCCTTTGAAATGCCGAGCACATCCCGTGGCTCCTGTGCTGCCACTCGTGGAAGAACTGGAAATGGGGCTTGGGTGGATTTAGTGATTTCCAGCTCCCCCAAATCCTCAGGAGCTGCTGCTGTACCCGGAGGGGCTTTGCTTGGGGTGCAGAATCAGCGATGCTCCAACAGCCCCAGCCCCAGGAGCTTGGCCAGGCCATGGCTCTACATAGACACACAGCATCACCCCAAATCCACCCCCACGGGCTTTCTTTGGCCAGTTCAGAAGCAGAGTTAGACCAGAGATGGACAAATATATTCTTTTTCTGCCTCCACAAAGTTTTGACTTCAACCAACTGTTGTACCTTCACATCAGTGATGGTCTCAGCCAGTGCTGAGATGAAACTTCTCCCTGGCCAGAATGAAACGTGGAGGAAAAATGCTCCTGGAGGACAAGTATCTTTACAAATGACAGAATATTTATTACCAATACCTTTAAAAAAAGATTACATCTGCTAGATCACTGATAAATATCATTTACACTGGGGAGAAAACTACAGCAGCTTTTTTTTTTTCAGCTTCATTTTTCTTGGTTTTGTGGTTTTTTTTGTTTTTCTTATTTTATTTTTTTTTACATAGAAGTAACCATATCAAACTAAGAAAGGAACACAGCTTGAAATACTGACAATATTTCTCTGGTCAACACCCCTGACTTTTACACAAGTGGAATCCTGATTATGAGTTACTGAATAAATATATTTAGAAGGTCTAAAAGTTAACTGTATTATTTTGTAAGCAAAAAAGACGAGTTACAGGCAAATTCAAGCTATCAGGAAGAGAAAAAAAAAAACCCAAAGAAAATACCACTGCAGCGCATTGAAACTTGAAAATTGTATAGAAAACTCCATTGCCTTTTGAACATTGGACCAGCGTTTTCCCTTCTGAGTGAACTTACAAAATCCCCCCGTAGTAGCAAACAGTCCTTCTCCCGAGAAGAATGATTCCACGAGGAGATGCCATTCCCTGGTGGGACTCTCTGTGCCTGCAGGTGTCTGTGAAGAGTTTCCAGAGAAAGGCAAATTCCTGCAGAGACCTCGGGACATCCCGTGCTGTGGAGCAGCTTTCCCAAGCGCCGTGTCCACGCTGGAATTCCCACGGATTGTGAGTTGTGTCCCAAGGGTGACCAGCTGGAGCAGCAATGAGTGTGTGGTGGGTTCTGGGGTCCTGAAATGCCCAAAGGAGGTGGCCGTGCCCGGCCCTTTGTGCCAGCATCTTCATTCCTCCCTCCCTGGGTGCTAATTAAGGTAAAGACAAAGCAATTTCAAGGCAGCACAAACCACCCCTCGCTGCAGATGCCACAACGGTCATTACGTGTCCTGTAGTCCACAACCACCCCAAATTCCTGGGTTTTTGCAAGGTTGTGGTGTTTTGGCTGAGGGTTTTGAGCTTGTCCTGCTTAGACCTCTCAATGAAACGTGTCAGAAGCACTTGACTGAAGGCAGGAGTCACTGGGACTGCCACTGAAGTTCAGCCGGGTTGCAAACCGAGCCTGGGTTGGGTCTGCCTCGTGGAGCCTCCCAAAAGTGTCCAGTGACCTGGCAGCCAATTGACTAAGAGCAGCTTTGACCTCTCCATCACAAAGGAAAAAATTCCAAACAATATTTCCGTGATTTATGTCGTCCGTAGCATTTTAGAGCAGAGGAAAAAAATCAATATCTACATCATATGTTAACTTTAAAAAATTCTATAAAACACTAAATATATAATAAAAAATATGCATATAAGGACATATGTAAACTGCTTTGGTAACATCATATTACAGATGTTTTCAGTGCATTGCAGAGTTTCCAAGGAAACTTCAGACAAAGCTATATTTGCTTTGAGGAAGTACTGTATAATGCCATTCCTAAAGAAGCATAAACATTTTTTTTGTTTTTCCAGTAGTAAGATGTACTCAGACCACAATATTACTTAGTACTGGGTGTCTTCAAAACAACTAGCTAAATGTTGCTTATCTTATAAACAAGGAGTCCCGTGTGCCATCGTTGTCATAAACTGGAGCGGGCTGTGAGCGAGAGCATGATGGTGCTGAGGGCGGACAGGGTGCAGGCGCTGGATGTCGAGGAGCCTCTGGCATAGGCATCTGCAGGGGGGACAGGGGGAACCAGGGGGTGAGCACAGAGCACCTCAACACCCCACTGACACCCCCACACCCCACTGAGACCCCCACACAGCCCCCTGTCCCTGGTCAGTGTGGTCCTTTGGAGCTGGCAGTGCCTTCGGCCAGGGGGACACCGTGCCCGGGGGTGTCGGGCACAGCATCACTGGGGACTGAGGGCATTGTCAATGGTGGGGCAGGTTTGGTCGTCATAGGATGGAAAAGACATTAAACCATTAGAGAGTGTCCAAAGGAGGGACATGGGGATGGGGAAGGGCCTGGAGGGGAAGTGTGTGAGGACACTGAGGGTGCTTGGGGTGTCCAGATGGAGGAGACTGAGGGGAGAGCTCATTGCAGGGACAGCTCCCTGAGGAGGGGCAGGCACTGATCTCTGCTCTGTGTGACAGGGACAGCACCCAGGGAAGGGTTGGGGCTGTGTCAGGGCAGGCTCAGGGGGGATCTCAGGGAAAGGTCCTTCCCCCAGAGGGTGGTGGGCACTGCCCAGGCTCCCCAGGGCAGTGGGCACAGCCCCGAGGCTGCCAGAGCTCCAGGAGGGTTTGGATGATGCTCTGGGCCACAGGGGGTGACTCTTGGGGATGGGGCTGTGCAGGGCTGAGGCTTGGGCTGGATGGTCCTTGTGTGTCCCTTCCAACCCAGCACGTTCTGTGTCACCTCTCCAACCGAATTTTTGGTTTAATTCCAGGTTGTGCCACCACTGTGTTGAGGTTACCTTCACAATTACATGATTTCACACCCTGGGTATTTACTGGTTTGTATTTTCACAACTGTGCTCCACTCAAGCTGTTCTCCTGGCCCCAGCCTGGCCCAACTCCTGTCCTGGAGGAGCTGTGTACCTGCTCAGTGACCCAGTGCCTTGAGCCAAATCAGAGCTGGCAGGTGTTCCAGCTCTCCTTCCCTCTCCTGTGCCTGCTGATTAAATTCCTCTGCATGGTTTATACAGCCACACTGGGGAGAATTCTGCTCTCACCCAGGGTTTTTTACATTGCTGTAATTTTAATGCCACATTCCTGCATTGCAGAGGCTCCTGATTTAATGCAGCTTATAAACTGGGCCATTATTAATGGAAGATGGGACATGGAGATTTTGCAAAAGCCATGTTGTGTAATAAAATACTCTTTCTGTTTGTTCTTCTGCACCACCTCATTTCCCTAAATAAATATTTATGCATCCAACACACAATGGAATGTGGCTATACAGTAGCCTTATAATTTAAAAGCCTCTAACACTGCATTTTGTATTTGGTTACAGCAAATTGCAGTGAAACAATATATTGAACCTGTATATGAGTGTGGAAGGGAGAGAGTGCCCAGTGTCTAGAAATCTTAAATACAAATATAACTACTTAGGATGGCGTTTCTTACGGTTCAATCTTGATTTGGGGATGAATCAGAACTGGGGGCTGGAATGCTGGTCCTGGCTGAGTCTGGGAAGGGGATGGAGGTACAGCCTGCCCTGCTGGGATTCCCAGTCCCGGTGTCCCCAGGCTCCGTGTGGGACAGGCACCAGTTCCCCCAGTCCTTACTGGAGATCTTTGGGATTCGGATCTGCTCGCTGCTGCTGCCGTCGCCGCCGTCGCTGACGGGCCGGATCTCGATGATGTAATCCTCGTCCAAGGGCAGGGACAGCTCCACCGAGGTCCTGTTGGTCTCGATCACCGACGTGCTGCTCTGCCTGTTCCACCGGTACAGCACCTGCAGCCAAGGCACACACAGTGGGGGCACAGAAGGGACGTGGGATCTGCTGGGGACACCAGGTGACACTGGTGGTGCTGATGGACAGCACCAAACTCAGCACGGGTACCTGGAGCAGCCCCTCAGCAAAACCTTCAGCTTGCTCAAGCTCAAAGAAATCCCTGTGTAAGCAAAGGCTTATTTATAGAGGGGCAGAATCTTATTATGCTTCTTCAGGAAACTGTGTTGGGACATTTCATGCAGTGCCACCAGCAGCTTCCCAGAATAAATGACCTTTGTGGATGACCTTCTGAGATCTGGGAGTTCTATTCACTTCTAACATAAATTGTGACATAAAATATAAGATTTCTAGGAAAAAAGAAGCAAAGTAGGCAATGCTTTGCTATGATTCAGGAAAGAAACCCATCTGGCTGTGCTATGCTAGCAGTAGGTTAAAAGAGGACGTTGTGGAAACCCACTAGAAGCAGTTTGCTTTTGCAGGGTGACGAGTCTCTCTTTCCCTCTTTCAAATGACTTCTTAATTTGGATTTCAAACCTAAAATATGTAGTGAAAAGTCAGTCCAGATTGCAGAGATTCATCTGAGGCTTGGACTAAAAACCCCTCGGAATTACTTAGTTTTGATTAGCCCAAGCAGTGCACCAAAGATACTTAAAAACCAGTGTAGAAATTCAGCAGAGCTGGCACAGGCTCCTCAAGCTGGTGCCTCTGGCATTCCAGACTGGGAACAAAACACAAAGCAAGGCCAGGCCTTCTATTGTCTCAGGCTCTGGTGGGAGATGTTTGCACAACCCCCAAGGCAGCGTCTGGAAATGGAGCACCAATGTCTTCTTTGGGCCAAATGGAGCCCCTGTGGAAGGGGATGGAGCTGAATTCTTCCCAGGATTTCTCTCCAGTTAAATTATATCCTGTTGAAACTGCTACTAATGAGGATTCTCTTCCTTTTCCTTTTGGCTTTGCTTTCTGAAGAAAATGGGAGCTATTCAAAAAGCATTTTATTTATCTGCAACTAAGGAGCCAACTACAGGCTTTGGGAGGTTTTCCCCAAAGGCAGGAGAGTGGTCCTGCAGGAGGGAGCTCCAGAGGGAGCAGCAGGTGAAGGTCCATGGGCTGAGACCCCTCACAGGGGGAAAATGTGCCCGTGTTACAGAGGCATGGCCTCTGCTTTTGGAGGAATGTCCAGTTTTAACCTGGAAACCCATGCAAGTACCATGAAAAACACTTTGTCTGGTTTTACTCTAAAGTAAAGCTCCATGGAAATACTCACTTTGTAGCCTCTCACTTCTGACTCGTTGTCCAGTGCCTTCACCTGGTCCCAGTTCAGGACGATCTTGGAGTCAGAGGAATTCCACATGATGTTCCCGGGGGGCTGACTCGGTGCTACACCAAAATACACAGGGCATGATGTTACCAAAGAGCCTTGTTTCCCAGCTGGATCCCTCCCAGGACCAACGAGGCTTCTCCCAGCAGAGCCCAGCCTGCCTGGAGTCCCGTCCCTCTGGAAAGCTCATGAGCTGTTCCACTGATCTGTGTCCTCCAGGTCACGGGAGGTGTGACACAACACAGCCCTCTAATGAAAACAGGATTCAGCCAGTTGCTCAACATGCCTGAGCCCAGAAGAAAAAAGCCCTCTTGAACAGTGAGATAAATATTTAATTTGCCTGCCCAGCTGTGATTTTGGTTTTGCATGCTCTGCTTACTTAACATCGGGAAGAGCCATCCAAAACAAAATAACATGATAAAGGCCGAGGCTGGCAAGTCCTTTGCACAAGCCCTGGCCAAGAGAAGCCTGGGAGCTCCTTCAGGCTCAGGAGAGCTGGAAAGGAGAGGGGGGAGCCCTGGCAGGACCCTCCATCGGGCCCCCCTGTCCCACTCACGGGGCTTTCTGGTGGTGACGTTGACGGCGGCGCTGGAGGGGCCGGTGCCCGCCGTGTTGTATGCCCTCACTGCCAGGTGGTACAGGGCGTTGCCTCGCAGGTTGCTGACCCTGGTGGAGGTTTGGTTGCCGACCGTCCGAACCCGCTTGGCGTTTTCCTCCTTCTCGTCGTGCCGCCAGCACCTGACCTGGGGAGCAGAGCGGGGCTGTGTCCAACCCCAGGAACAGGCAGACCCCACACCCTGCCCCATCCTTCCCTGCTCCCTGCAGGAGCTGCCTGGCCATGGGAACACCTTCACACAGGTCCCCCCAGCCAGCTCTGCTTGGCATTTCCAGCCAGACCACACACAAAGGTGTGTCATTTTTAACCATGGGAGAGAAATCTCCGCTCAGTGAAGAGGTGAAGGGAGGTGAACACACTCCAGGGACACACCAGCCCCACGGTGACTACCCAGGGTGCAGCTCCACATCTCCTCAAGGCTGAGCACTGAAAGGATCCTGCTCTCTGTCTCCATACCTCATATCCCTGTATTCTTCCTTTATGCTGGTTCTCCCAAGGCGGGGCCCAAGAAACTTCTACGTCGGAGGCAGAAAGACTCCTGGCCAAAACAGTGGTTGGGGCTCTCGTTGGCTCTGTGTGGTTAAAAAATAAAAGTTAGACTTTTCAATTTTAGGTTCAATTATTTCCCAAATGCCAAGGGATTTATTTCCTTCACTGCACAAGAAAGGAAGCAAACAAAAGTCCACATTTCAAACCGATGGCCTGTCAGGCTGTCCCAGCTCCTCTACCTAAGAAATAATAAGATGTCATTACTAAACCCAGCCCAGGATACCATGTACTGTAATTAGGACAAGTGGGAACATTTTCTAATCAGTGGCCATTAATTCATGCTAAATCTCTGCGGAATTCTTTCCAGATTACATATTACTTTTCCATTAATATCAAAAGATTTCATTACGATTAATGTTATTTTAATGACTATGAAAAGAATTAATCACGGCTCGCCATTTATTATAAATCAGAGCAAGGCTCGGGTATCAAAGGATATGTCAAGGTGGATACTGAACCCTTGCCGAGCCCAGGGGAGGGGACAAGGGTGGGGTGGCTCTACCTTCCTCTGCTGAGTAGACGACGGTGACGGGGCTGAAGGAACCTTCCCCCTTGTTGTTGTAGACGCCGACCTTGACCTCGTAGGGCGAGAAGGGCGGCAGGCTCTCGTTGCGGAACACGTACCTGGCGGCGTCCGGCGAGGCCACCACCGTCTGCATCCAGCTCACCGTGCCCAGGGGCCGGAATGCCACCACGTAGCCAAAGCCACCGCCGTTCTGCAGCTCCTCGGGCACGGTCTGTGGGCAGACAGAGGCACCTGCAGCAATGGCACACCTTTATCCCCCAGAAGCTGCTGGCCCACAGAGAGCCCTGGACATGGGAGGTGCACGAGGTCCTGCTTCACATCCAGCTTGAGTTATCCCATCCTGCCTGTCCTACAGCCTTTCTGCTCTGGCAAAGAAGAGTGCAGCACCTCAAGAACTTATTTCTCCCAAGACTTATTTAATTTTTCTCCACTGACTTGATGGAGCCTCCACTAATGACACCATTTCAGGCTCTGTGATGACTAAGAGTTTGAGGTTTGTTGGGGTGAGCCAAGGACACAGTTCCTGCTTCCCTAATACAAGTGCAGCTTCTCTCATGCCTTCAGAATCACATGTGAAGCCCTGAAGAACATCCTGGACATACTGACACCCTCCTCTCAGGCCTGCAGCCCCCTAAAAAGCTGCATTAAACCAAAAGCCTCAAGTATTAAAATAATCCAGAATTATGGGCCACTGTCCCATGGATGTAGTGCTGAAGTCCACACAGGGGTTACTCCTGCTGGCTGCTGCCTGGCTCTGTCTTGTAAGGCTACACAGACCATAAAGAAAAGGCCTCTGGACATTTTTAAAAGAGTAAAACAACTGTTCTATCAAAACACAAATTGTATTTTGTACAAATTACGACCGAAACCAATGTCTGATGTTCTTGCCATGTGTGCTTTTGAAACATATTGCAGTATCTTTAGGAGACACAGCGTGGCTAATTAGTCCAACTGAGGAGGAAATTTAGCACATTGAGCCGTGTGGCGAGGACAAAAACCCATTTATAGGTTTTTAATAACCTTAAAAATATCTCTGGCGATTCATTCTGCCAGCTTGGTCAGAAATAGTGTTACATGGAAGCGTTAGCATGGCTGGTGAAGTTCATTATTAGGAGAAATGTGCCAGCTGCATCATAACACAACAGGGAAACAGGAGCAGACAAGCAGCTCAAGTTCTTATGGAATATCAGACATGGCTCATCCTGGATCTCCTTGTGCTGGTTGCCACTGGCAGCACTGGAACCAGCATGCCCTGGGCTGGCTCTGAGCTCTTGGCTGCCCTACATCCCATGGAGGATGAGGGATGAAGCCTGGAGCCAGCCCAGCTGCGTCAGGATGTGCCACTTTTGTCCCTCAGGTACCTCTGCCCATCCACATTTTGCTGTAGGGATGTGCTGGGAGTCAGGGAGAGCTGAGCTGGTGTCCCTGTGTCCCCTGCCCAGAACTTCCCCGCTGCCTGCCATGAACAGGGGAAGCTCCTCAGCTCCATTTTAGTAGCTGGGTACTTTTATCACAAAATCTGGGCTTTTTTCCTGCAAACCATTTGAAATCCACAGAAGCTTCACTGGGGCCCGGGATCAGACTCACCTCCCAGGTGATGACCAGCTCAGACTTGCTGCCTCCACCTCCACTGACATTAGCTGGGGTCACCTCAGGAACTGCAGAAAACAGAGATGCAGAAGATAAATGTGGCAACTTTGAAACCAGAAAACCACACGGAGATGGGACAGACCCGTGCAGCCATAGGAATCTGCTGGTACCAGGAATGCCATTAAAATGACTAATTTGCCACAGCAAACAGCACATTAAAAGCATGTCAATAATAGTATATTAAAAGTATGCCAATTAACTTGTGTATTCAGCCTCTAATTGTTTGGTTTAAACATTTATCTTCCATGAAGAAGGGCTTTTATTTATTTTCTTTCCTATTTCATATTCGGTTCTATTATGGACTAAAACAGAGCAGAGGAGCCACCTGCCAAGGGTGCCCCATCACTGAGGGGTCTTTCAGCACTGCTGAGCCCCATCCACAGGGTTGAAGTGTTTTATCCAGCACTACTTACGAGCTTCTTCAGTCCTCCTCTTCTCTGAAGGCCTGCTGGGCTCACCAATGCCAATCGTGTTGGCAGCCACCACCCGAAATTCGTACTCCACCCAGGGGTTCAGCCCCACCACCGTGGCCGTGAACGTCCTGCCGTCGATGATCTCTGGAACTGGGAGACAGCCGGGGTCAGCGGGGCAGGGAAACCCTCGAAAATGTGAAAAACTCCAAGAAAAAGGCAGAGAGAGCTCTGATTTCCTTCAGAGTGAGGGTTGAACGCAAATGTGGAGTGAATAAGGACTGATGGACCTGTTGTCATCTTTGTGACTGCAAAGAAGTCCACGAGGCAGCGTTAAACCCTCGTGCCTTTAGCCCAGAAATTCCTGCTATTAGAGTTTCTCTTAAATTGCCACTGTTTGAAAACAAAATGTCATGACAACAGGTTTAAAGTGGTTTTATCCTTCTCTTTTTAAAACTCACCGTTGCCTCTATTTAATGGTTACTGGAACAGAATTAACCTCTGACGGAATGAGCAATTACATCCAGGGATTTTTCCCTCTATCAGGGAAATAATTCCACTTTAAGGTAGGCCAGATGACACAGCCTGTCCCTGAGGGATGTCTTTATAGACCACAATTACTGTTGTATATCTCCAGCACGGCCACAAAGGATAGGACTTCATTCTGTTTTCCCTTAAACATTCATGAGAAAAACGGATGAGGAATGGCCCTGACTGGATCCTAAATCTTGGGGTTGCCAAACCTGAAACTACTTAATAAGAGCAGTGCTCTGCAGCCTGGGAAATTGCTTCCCACCTCAGGGAGGATCCCCATGGAGGAGCTGGGGAGCTCTTGGGGCCAGGGGCTGGATTTACCTGTGCCCACTGCCTGCCAGCCCACCGAGAAGGGCGTCCTCGCCTGCACGGCGTACGTGGTGATGGGGCTGTGGTTGTCTGCTCCCGGTCTCCAGGACAGCTGCGCCGTGGTGTCCGTCACCTCGTCGATGGTCACGGCCTCGGGGGGACCGGGGGGACCTGGGGGGACGGCAGGACAGGCTGGGGGAGGTGGGGGAATGGGGCATCTTGTCTCTCTCAGGGCAGAGGAGGTGCTGCAGTCCCAGCTCTCATTGCCTGCATGAGACTGGGAGGCACTGGGGGGATGCACCAGCACCATGTCCAAGGACAGACCAGTATGTTGTGTTTCACTGATGGGGTCTTTTTAACCAGTAGAGCCAGTAGGACATACCAGTCAGGGAGAGATCTCTCTCCTCCATCATCTCTCATTGCTCCTGGGAGTGGTACCTGAGGTGCAGCCTCCTCCCATCCCAGGGAATCCCAAAATGGTTGGGTTGGAGGGACCTCAAAGCCCACCCAGTGCCACCCCTGCCATGGGCAGGGACACCTCCCACCAGCCCAGGGTGCTCCAAGCCCCGTCCAACCTGGCCTTGGACACTCCCAGGGATGCAGGGGCAGCCACAGCTTCTCTGGGCACCCTGTGCCAGGGCCTGCCCACCCTCACAGGGAACAATTTCTTCCTAATATCCAATATAACCCCCCTCTCTGTCATTCCCCCTTGTCCTGTCTCTCCAGGCCCTTGTCCAAAGTTCCTCTCAGCTCTCTTGGAGCCCCCCTTTAGGTACAGGACCAAGGTACCCTTTAGGTACTCAAGCAAACTCTCCTCTTGCAACTCACCCTGTGCATGAAAATCATTCTTATGTGATATTCAGAGAGCTGGACATGTTTAAATATCTAAAATACCTTCAAACCTTCCAACATCCTGCCTTTAAAATGAAAGTCCAGCAGGTCTAGCCAGATTTAATTTCTGAAAAATTAAAACTTTAAATTGTTTCTGCTGGGGGGAGCAGCCACATGACACAGACTGAGAGAGCAGTGGGCTCTTCTGCTGCTGCACCAGAGAGTGGGATTTCACTGCATTCATCACAAACTGCTCCTACTGGTTGGCAGAAGTTGAAATAAACTGCCTTCACTTCATGTCTGGGAATAACTATGGTTTCTGTATCATTGGTTCATATTCCCTGACACAGATAATTGATTTTTAGTCTAGTATCTACTTTTTTAATCTAGTATCTCTCCTTCTTTTGACACAATTCCAATATTTTACAAACTCCTCAGAGTTATTCTGAAGGCTCCATTGATGCACCAGCCATTCAGCCCCTGCTCCTGTCTCACAGCCCGGGGATGCTTCCCAGTTTCCATAGAGCACAACTCCCAGTGAGCTCTGGGATTACTGGTCTGGATGAAGATGTCCCACTGATCATAAAATCAGAGTGGTTTGGGTTGGAGGGGACCTTAAAGGCCATCCCATCCCATCCCACCCCCTTCCACCAGCCCAGGGTGCTCCAAGCCCCATCCAGCCTGGCCTTCCCTGGGCAGCCCCTTCCAGTGTTTTACCACCTTCAATATTTTTCAGAAGTGACCAGATCAGTATTTTATCATCATCAGGGGTCATTTTCTTGTGAGAATTTGCTGTTCCTCCTCTTTGTTTACAGAGGCAGTGCTAGGGAAGTTACCCAACCGAGCCTGTGTTGAAATGTGCGAGCTAAACAAAAAATAAAACTGATCTCAAATCCTGCTGCAGCCAAACACCTGAGTCAGTGGGACAGGGAGTTTCTTTCTAATTTTTCAGTCTGTCCCCTTTTCACTGAAGTGCCTGAGAACTTACACAGAGAACGGGCCAGAGGACATGAGAAATGGCCTCAGGTTGGGCCAGGAGATGTACAGACTGGATAATATGGAAAATTCCCTCATGGAAAGGGTGGTCAAGCACTGGAACAGGCTGCCCAGGGTGGTGGTGGGGTCCCCATCCTGGAGGGATCCAAAAGCTGTGTGGATGTGGCACTTGGGGACATGGGGCAGTGCTGGGGAACTGTTGGACTCATGATCTGAGGTGGCTTTTCCAACCTAAGCAATTCCATGATTTTCCTGGGGTCTGTGAGAACCAAAGGCCAGAGCAGCACCAAAGTTTGCTTTCCCCAAAGTTAACAAGCAGGAAAATACATCTCCTGTTTCTCCTGAGGATCCAAACTCAGGGTATCTCATGGCACCCCTGGCCAAGTCACCTGTGCTCAGTGACGGAGAGGTCTCTAAATATCAGTGACATTACTAAATCATATTTCTCCTACACAAGGAATAACGTTGTGGGACCCCCAGCGTGTGCTCCGAGCTTCCTCCTCAATTACACCATGCTGGGAATGTCCCTGAGCTCAGGAATGATCTCACCAGCAGCAGAAAATAGGGGAAAATAAAAAAAAAAGGAAATTTTACAACAACAACAGTAACCAAACTTCAAATACCTCTTACAATGAGGTCTGCAGCAGCTGAGAGCTTGTCCACACTCGTCTGCACCATGCACACGTACTTCCCCGCGTGCTTCAGCTGGATGCTCCTGATCATCAAATCACCAGCCGAGTCCTGCTGAGAGAGGAGGCAAAAGTGGTTACAATCACTTTTTAATGAGTGCTAAACATCATTAGCACATGAAGGACGCTGTGACTAATGGATTGACTTTGCTCTGGCTGATGAAAACATTAGTAATGCAAGCCTGGCCCATTAAAGGGATGTGAGTCTGCCTGGAAGGGAAGAGCCTTTGGAAAAGGGTTGGGGTCTGGTAAGCACCTTCCCTTAGTATCTAGTTGTAGGCTAGTTCTAGTGACAACTTCATTGTGAGGGACAGAGGAGGGGCAGGCACTGATCTCTGCTCTGTGAGGACCAGGGACAGCACCCAGGGAAGGGCTGGAGTTGGGTCAGGGCAGAGTCAGGTTGTATCTCAGGGAAAGGTTCTTCCCCCAGAGGGTGGTGGGCATTGCCCAGGCTCCCCAGGGCAGTGGGCACAGCCCCGAGGCTGCCAGAGCTCCAGGAGGGTTTGGATGATGCTCTGGGGCACAGGGGGTGACTCTTGGGGCTGGTCCTTGCAGGGCTGAGGGTTGGACTGGGTGGTCCTTGTGGGTCCCTCCTCACTTGGCATATTCCAGGATTCTGTAATTCCCCACTAAAACAACCCGAGTTCTGAGACATCTGCAATAATTCCACGGTTTTGTCTTGCAGCCCCAGCGCTGGCTGCCCGTGTTTTTGTGCCAAAGATCACGAGAAGAACACTCTCCCAGGAAATCCTGCACCACCTCACAGCAGTCATTTGTTTTCCAAACGCCAAGTGCATGTCTGATTAACTGCTGAAGAGAACTAATTAGCTTTCTCTGGGTATCAGGAGCTGAAAACGCATTTTTCTCCAGCCACAAAGCACTGGATATCTCGGGGTAACCTTGTGATTGGGGCTTTTTGACTGAAAGATATTAACCAGGTTGGTAATTTCAGCTCTGCAGGCCAAGCAGGTGCAGTGACCCCAAAACCCCATGGCTGCTGCTGTGCACCCTGGGCATCAATCTCCAAGGGCATCTTGGAAGGACTTTTGTTGCAAGGGGTAACAGCAAGGCTTGGAAATTGTATTTCCCTTTCCTCTCAGCATTAAATTGCACTCCTGGCAAATGTAAATATGGACTGTCACTCTGCCTGAGACTCAGCAGAGTCCACCGCTCTGCAGAACCTCCTTTAGAGACACAGGAAAAGCCCTTGGTGAAAATTTTGCATTTTTCTCTCTTTTTTCTTGTTCCCTTCAGCCAATAAAAGCGGGAAAAAATTCATCAGGAATGCCAAAGAAACATTAAGTTGCAAATGAGTTAGAAATTAAACAACCCAAGTCTTGCCTAAACAGGCTAAATTAGATGAACCCTGAACTGCAAAGGAAAATGTTATGGTTACAAAGGAAAGCAAACTTTTTCCCCCATCTTTCAGACACAGCCTGTGAAATCATTGCTCGTCTTAATAATAATTATTTGGGAATTATTTTCAGTCATAAAACTGGCATGAGAAGCTGGGGCTGGTCTGACACCTCCTCGTGTGAACCCCCTTCTCTAACAGACTGCATCCTGAGGTTTCTCTTTTAGCACTGACCCTCTCCAGCTCCCAAAATTGATGCCTCAGCATCTTTAGGAAATCTAAAAGTACTAGAAAAGTAGTTCTAATTTAACCTGACTTAAGAACCTGCCCTCTCCAAGTGAGGTAAGAGCAGAGCAAGCCATTAGGGCTGTGTTTAATGGATGGGCCACCCATCACTTCCCACTGGTCCCTTCCAGGAACACGAACTTTTCAGCCTTCAAAGAAACAATTCTCTGGGCATTGCAAAAGTTCCCACTGTCAGTGGGTGCCGAGGGAGTGTCCCATAAACACAGACTCAGCCAAACAACCCCGAGACACTGAGGTGACATTGCCAGGAACCCTGGCCAGATAAGACCAAGAGAAATGTCACCTCAGGCAGTGGGGGATGTTTGTAACACTTTGCAGGTTATTTTGTTAGAGATAAAATAGTTATTCTGAGCATGTGGCCACAAGAGGAGGGCACAGACAGAGAAACACAGCAACAAACCCTGCCTGAGCACTTTGGAGGACATCTCTGATTTCCTGCTATTTCCTCTTTAAATACAAAGTTTTTATAGTTGACATTTATTCTGCTGTTTCAGACACAGAAAATCTGTTCTGGATTCCTTCCTTAAGGAGGAGGCAGATTTTTGCAATGAGAAACCACGTTTTAGGTCTCCTGACAACCATCCCACTGTTCATGTGAGCAGATTTAAGTCCTGTCATTTAGGAAATCACAACAGCTCTACACCAACTGTATGAACTGATGCACCAGCAATGTTCACCTCAGTCCATGGAACAGGAGACAACGCAGAATCATGGAATCATTTAGGGTGGAAAAGCCCTCTAAGATCATCAAATCCAACCATTATCCAGCCCTGCTAAGGCCACCACTGAGCCCTGTCCCCAAGTGCCACACCCACAGGGGTTTAATCCCCTCCAGGACTAACCTAGTGAAGTCCAGTCCATCAGTTAGTATCCCTTTTCTATGTTATCTGCTTTTACTGCTGTGAGGAGATAATTTTGGAGTTGATACTTACCCCTCCAACCCTTTCAAAGTGATCCCCATCCTTTTCAAAGTCTATGAGGTGCCCATTAAATGACCAGGTAAACATGATGTCCAGGGAGTGATCGTGGGACACCTGACAAGGCAGGACAATGCTCTCTCCAACCGTGACATCCATGCTGAAGGGTGACACCATGACCCGGGTTGGATCTACAAACAACAAGGAAAGGGGGGAAAAGCATTAATCTTGTCGTCCTGAGGAGCAGAGAGAGCTGAGACATCCTAAGCAATCTCCCAGAGCTGCAGTGATCACTTAGGAACGTCCTTAATGCAACAAATGAACTGTCCCATCTTTGCTTTTATCCTCCAATACCCTTCTCTAGTTGTTGTAAATAAAAATAATGAGAGATACCAACCAAACCTTTCACAGCATGGATACCAAACCCTGGCCCAACAAGGCAAGTGATGTCAGACAGGGGATTTGGGGGAGGATGTGGCTCTGGGGGTACAGTGAGTCCTTGCCTGATGTGCAGCTGATCAACTTACCCACATTTTAGGACCTCTGTGGTCTTACGTGAGATGCCACTGTCTTGCTGGATTGGAAATGAGGAGTATTTTAGGGGGAAGAAGCAGGAAAAAGGGCATTATCCCGAACATGACACTTGCAAAGGGAAGCCCCCAAGCCTAGGGGGATGGATCTCTGCCCGCTCAGTGCAGGAGCAGCTCCAGCTCAGGCTCAGCACTCATCCCTTCTTCTCGGCTGGAGTTCACACAGATCCTTCCCCACTGCTTTAATTGTCCATTTGTCACTCCAGTCCTGCAGCAGGAGCAGAATGGGGGCCCAGAAGGACGAGCCCTGCCACATTATGCAGAGTCCAGCCCCTCGTCTGTGCCCGTGAATTCCCTCAGCCTCCAAA
Organism: Campylorhamphus procurvoides; assembly: GCA_013396655.1. Lineage (NCBI taxonomy): Eukaryota > Metazoa > Chordata > Aves > Passeriformes > Dendrocolaptidae > Campylorhamphus > Campylorhamphus procurvoides. Next base: position 79,825 of record WBMV01008319.1, on the reverse strand, counting down.
GTTAACATCTCTCTTTCATCTCTGTTGACAAAAATGCAGGATTTTTTTTCTACGGGGCCTCCGAGGAAATGAAAAGGAGGAAAAATATTGCTTAACAATGAGACCAAAAGTCTGAAAATCATAGCGAGGGAGATATTTTTGCTTATTCCAAAAATCTATCCTGCACCACTGTCATGCTAAAATAATACCAGCATTATTCAATCTCTGGGATGTGATACCAAAATCTTAACTACTCCTTCCAGAGACTACTGCCCAACTTCTTAAATCTCTGCTAAAGTAATAAAGAATATATTCCAGACTAGAATTCTGGTAGATATTCTGTATTCCAGAATTCTATGCAATTATACTATAGAACATATATATTTATAATCTTGGTAGAATATTTATATTCTAGAATATGGTCAGAATATAACAGATTTATATAGAATGATATAGGAGCCCCTTCCTGCACATCCCTGGGAGGGACAGGAGCCAGGCAGGGCTTGGGGCTGTGACCTCTGCAGAAGGGGAGTGACTGTCTGTAGGTGTCACTGAAGGCTCAGGGAAGCAGCAAAGCTCCCTCTCAGCCTTCCTTCCACGCCAGCATTTCCAGGAGCACTCTTTTTGGTGTGACAGCAACAGCACTTCCCAATTTCCCATGGTTTTCCCTGCTGCCCAGCCCCTCTGGCAGCGCAGGGGGCTCATCCTGTGGTGTGTCACTGAGGGGCTGAGCAGCCTCCAAGCTCACAGGGATGGTCCCCAGCTGGAGCAAACCCTTCTAACCTGCTGTGGATGCCCAGCCATCACCCAGCCTCCTTGAGGGGTGCACTGAGGTCATCTGAGCTTGTCTTACCTATTTCCATCGTGCCTTTCATCCTGATATTCCTGCCTTACATCCCCATTTCCCTGCCTTACCTCCCCTGGCTCTGTCCCTGCATCACATTGCAGAGATCCTGCTGTATTTCAGACTGATTAAATGCATTTGGTTCACACTACAGGAGTTTTCCTCCTTGCCTGGAAGCAAAGGAGCTGAGCAGCACTTCCCCTTCCCTCCTGGCACTGCTGGTGGTGCCACCTGCATCTCCAGACTCCTTTCAGGATGCTGGGATGCATTTCCAGCTGCAAACCCACGGGCTGAGGGTCAGAGCTGTCCAGGACCTGCTGTGGGTCAGGTGTCCCTTACAGGGGTCACTTGTTGAGGACAAGCTGTGTGTGGCACACGGGGCTGTGCCAGGTCACAGCAACCACAGGATGTGGCACAGCAGGACGTGACCTGCAGGGGCACAAACACAGCACAGACTGCCACTCACTGAGGATGCTTTTTCCTCCTTAAAAATGTAGGTCAGTTCAGAGCATGCCAAGAGCTTTTGATTGATGCCACAATCCCAGGATGTGCTGAGCTGGGAGGGACCCACTGGGATCACCCAGTCCAATCCTCAGCCCTGCACAGACACCCCAACAATCCCACCCTGTGCCCCAGAGCATCATCCAAACCCTCCTGGAGCTCTGGCAGCCTCGGGGCTGTGCCCACTGCCCTGGGGAGCCTGGGCAGTGCCCACCACCCTCTGGGGGAAGAGCCTTTCCCTGAGATCCCACCTGACACAGCTCCAGCCCTTCCCTGGGTGCTGTCCCTGGTCCCCACAGATGCAAAAAGAGCACGGAAAGGAATCAGCCACGTCACCAGATGCTGTTCCCATCAGCAAGATTCCCACTGAAGGAAGGCTTTTCCAGACATGCCTCTGTTAAATGGCAATTTGGATCCCATTTCCAAAAGTTTCCCTCTCCAATGCAGCTCCACTCCAGGGGCTGCAGGCTCTGCTCCACAGGGAATGGTTCAGTGATGGATGGGAACAACCACAGTGCCTTTTCAGCTGAGGGTATCAAAGCCCTCAGTAAACAATGAGATCTGCTTTGCCAGCCCTGCCTGCTGAAGGAGTACTGAGCATTTTGCTGTAATGAGAAGCTGAAGTGTAACATGCTCAGGAGATACAGCTCCTGGTGTTGGCTTCACATCAGTGGAATTGAACATTCACAGACAGATTGAAAAAAAGGAGAGATAATGTCAGCATTTCCAAAGCTGGCTGCTGAACCCTGTGCAGTTAATACCTAAATGCTTACGTGGACATTTATCCTGGTACAGAGCAGGTCAGAGGAGAAGGAAGAGAAGGGAATATTCAGGTTTTGACATATTTATCCAGCATAAAAAGCCTAAAGAAATCAAAACTCCCCCCCACAGTCCCCAAATAAACGATTCTTTCAGACTGTTCTGTTTCTAAGGGAAATTTTACACAATTTTGCAAAGGCTTTTTCTTTCCTTTCTTCTTCCAGCTTTGCCTTCTCTTCATTCCAGTCTGTCCTGTCACGCTGCTCACTTTGGTTCATGAAACCTAATGGGCATTTTGTAAACCATCCTTTACAACCATGGACTCATTAAGGAGTTTAATTAGCTTGGAACTAACTTTTCCTCCTTTTTTTTGAATACCACCATATTTACCATTTTCCTTTTGCCTTTTACCAGGGGGAGTTAATAAATGCATTGCAGATCAATGTCCTCTATTTGCAATGACATTTTACATTATTGTATTGATTCCGAGGCAAATCGTGTCTGGAGATAATAAAAATCAATCTTGGAGGTAGAGTCATCTGGTTTCTATGAGCAACCAAAGAATCAAAGTCCAGGACATGAAAATACTCCAATGTGCTCTTAATGGTTTGTTCTCTGTTGGTGAATGGAACATTTATCCAAGACCATCAAGTCAGGAGCATCTGGGACCTGACCAGTGAGACTTCTGGGAATTGTCAGACTCTATGGGAGAATAGAGGAAAATACACCTCTAAATAATAAAATTAAAGATAAAAGAGGAAAATACACCCCTGAACTAAAGAGATTGGAAAAGAATTAATACCAACACAGAGTATGAATGAGCACAGCAAACTACAGCTATTTTAACAGATTGAGTACTTTATGGGGCATGGCCACAACTGAGATTAAAGAGAAATGGGGAAAAGGTAAATATTGACAATATTTGGACTTTAAACAATCACAGACATGAGCTGTGAGGAGTCACAGCTTTGTGATGCTTTCAGGAACAGCCACATGGGGCTTTTGCCAATCTCTCTCTTCTTTTCCATATGATCAGCTATTCCACATGTCCCAGACAAATCACTGATTTAGAATCCCAGTTCTTGCCAGGAAGTTCCACAGCACTTACAGCACCCTCTGCTGTGTATCATGGTGGGTCAGCCTGATAAAATATAATCCTATTAAAAGGGGACACTTTCCTTTAGAAAAGGGACTTTAGGCCTGGGACTAAAGTCACTTAGCTCTGATTTTAGAAAAGAGTGTGATTAGTGGTCGAGACCCTTCCCTGTAATCAGGCAGCACCAACCTTCAGCAGCAGAGACATGGCCTTGTATTAACAGGGATTAAGGAGAAGAGGGATGGAAATCTGACCTTTCCTGGAGGAGCAGAGACTCCAATTCAGCAGCACACACACTTGAGCTGGGCATTTAGGGCATGCTAGAATTGCCTTCCTGAAGGAGGATCTTTATCTTGCAGTTTACTTGGTTTAAATCTCGCTGTATCAGAACCAATACAATGATTTTAGCTGCGTGCCTGAGCCCCTTTCTCTGAGGAAGCCTCTGCCTTCTCTCAGGGTGGGAAAGGTTGTTTCAAGAGGAGAGTTTGGATGTGGTTTGGATGTTATCTATGACTGCACTCCTTAGTGACCTGTCCATCCAGGTTCCCTTCCCACATCTGTTTCCTTCTCAGCTCCACTCAGAGCTGAACTGCAGGTGAGGTACAAGTTATTAACTTATTTCTTACCCTGATGCTGAAAAAAACCAGATTGAAAACTGTCTAAACTTGATGTAGGAGTCTCCATCCCAGGAATTAATGCCTCCCACTGCCTAGACAGGGACTAGGCAGTCAATCAGGGGATTGCATTTCTGCACACCCCAATCTGCATTCTCCGTGTGGCTGAATAATAAATGAAGGTTAATTTCAATCTGAAAACACATTAAGAATGGAATTGCATGGAAGGATACTGGGGAGAGATGTGCCATTAGAGCAAATTCAAAGACAAAATATATGAAAATATATCCACTCCAGCGAGAGTGCAGAGAGTGTTACTTATCTGAGGAGAGGGCACAATACTCCATTTGAACCTCCATTTCCCCCCGTGCAAGGCAATCTGGGCAAATCAAGCTCTCTCCATACAATTGTCACCGAGAAAATCACACGTAATGGGGGCTGGAAATGACAATCAAATCTGTCACTCCGAGAAATTTGTCCCTGCTCTTTCCAGCAGCATCCAACAGTGCCTGATTACAGCACGAACCCCAAACATCCCTTCCTCCAGCTCTTTGCATTTCAGGCTGACACAGAAGGCACTCAGAGGTGCCTGGAGGGGAATGGCTGGATTTGACAAACGATTCAGCCGCTCGGGACACGTTTTCCAGACAAGGCAGCCAACTCAGGGTGTCACCTTTTGTGGGCTATTGATTGCAACCCCCTGATATCCGTCTCTTCAAGCATGGAATAATCCACTGTCATTGCAGAAATGATGCCCATCTCACTGGGAAGGTTAATCAGATACGGGAGGAATCATATCTAATCTGTGACAAATTGCAAGGCGCTCAAGGATCAATCGCTGCTCTCCTTGTCCCCAAACCGTGGGGTGTTGTGCCAGTGGGATGCTGTGCTGCCCATGGGCACGGTGCCCAACAAGGCTCTGCCCCCTGGAACGGCTCAGCCTGCAGAGATGGTTCATTTGGGATGCTTTTTTTAGGGTTTGAATGGCAATGAATCAAAAGGTTTCAGAAAGCAGCAACAATCTGATAGGCAGGCACTCAAACTGCAACGTTATGGAGTGACTGGCACAGTCTTTGCATTTTTAAGGTACAAATATGCATTTTAGGTCTTTCCTAGAAGAATTCTATGTGTATTATCCACACCCTCCTCATCAGGACCGAGATGGTAGGATTAGCTGATGTGCAAGAAGAAATCCCAACTAGGAGTCATTAGAAGCTGTCCAACTTAGGGAACAGCCTGAAAATCCCGAGCTGGACTTTCCAGCTTCCCAGGGAATGATCCATGGCTTATCCATCCCTAGCACCACGTGGATCAAGGCTGGCATGTGCCATCAATGCCTTGGGATAAGGCAGACTGGGGGACAGGCCATTTATCAAGCAGCACCAGACTCATCTCACACACTTGTGTGTGGAAGGGGAACTGCAGGGCAGAGAGACCTCTGAAAACAGGGCAAGGATTCACTATTTTTAACTGTTTTGCTTTACTGTTACATTGCAACTTGTGGAAAATGTGTGTTATCAAAAAAACCCTGCGGGTTTAAGACAAAGGAAGGAAGCACAACAGCACAAATCCAAATCCAGCTGCAAACCTCAGCATCCAAAAACCGAGTCAGGCAACAGGGAGACATGGAAAGCAAGAGCAAGGGGGTGATTTGAGCTCTTTTTATCTGCATTCCCAGAGGAATTGTTTTCAGGCTGCCCAGGGCTCCAGCCAGGGGAGCAGAGCAGGGGAGCCAGCCCCTGAAACACTGGTTTGAACATTGAGACTTTGAATCACAATCAAATGTGAACAATAAGCTCAACAGAATCCCCATGAAAAGAGAATTAGATAAGCAAGAGGAGGAAGAGTGCAAACCAAAGAGGAAGGTTGCTCCAGCATAGGCACAGACTTGGAATAATTAGGAATAAAACAAATTCTCCTCCTCACTTTCTGTCTGACCTTGAGCAAGTCATTAAAAGTCTCTGCTGCCTTATTTGCCCAGCGTATAAAACAGATCAGACCTTCATTATAAACTGTTTTGTCTTCCTATACCACTGTGCACAGCAGGTATTTTTATTTAAGATGAACTTTTTCTTGAATCCCCATTGGGACTTCCACCCTACCACGAGCAGGTCTGACGCCCAAACACCTCTTACTGAACAAATCAAGTGACAGCGAGACCAGAACTGAGAAAACAAACACTGAAACCAAACTTCCTGGGCTGCAAAGGTCTAATTTGTTTCCTGGGGAAGGTGAGATGGTCCCTCAATGCCCTGTGATCCCTTGCAAGGAAGAGACTCGTTCCAACTAATTAGTGACACCCAGAGGAGGCAAACCCTTCTGCCAGGGGATGTGCTGCTGCTGCTTTGCTGTCTGGCTGCTTGAGCCCTGCTCAGGATGTTATGGGAAGGGGCAGGACAGAGGCAGGATCACAGCTGAAATGAAAATACAACCTGCAAGACCATCCCCTCATTAGAACCAGCTCCAAATCCCCAGTTCTTACTCCGCTGAATAAATCTTCGACTCAGCGATCATTAAAAAGTGTCCCTGACATTTCTCCTGTTCCGTGGCATTTTGCCTCAAATTAGCCACAAGTTTTCCTTAAGTAAATAGATTCAAACCCAGAATTCAGGTCCAGCTCATGGGGACACACAGAGAGAAGCAGAGGAGAGGTGTGTAAGCCCCAGCTCTCCTCTCAGCCTGGTTCCACTCATGGCACTCCCAGGACTAACAGATTTTTACAGAGACCTTGTATTGTGCACTTAGAACACGAAAGGAACTAAAATTGTCACTGCTGTCTTTCTAAAGGAACTCTGTATTCAGATATACTCACAACGGGGCAGGAAGAAAACACAGTCCCAAACCCTGCAAATGGGATCACAGGTTCTTCACGAGCCACTGAAAAACCTCAAACACAGTGAAAGCAAAGATCATATTCCAAGTGTGTGTGTGTGATAGACAGAGACAGAGGAAACCAACCCAAGCCATGGCAAGTGAGTTCAGTGACAAAATTCCCTGTATTTCAGAGCCAACCTGCTTTAGGGCCATGACCATTTGCATTGCATTCCCAAATGCCTGGCCTGAGCACAGTGAGAGAGGACAGCCAGAACTGCACCTATTCCAGTTATGTTCACTCTGCCATCAGGATTTTGGGATAAAGGCAAGAGGCTCCAGCCCCCATATGATCTTTGAGGGGATTGCTCATAATTTTACTCAACATGCATTAGAAGAAGTGAAAATCAGGTTGCAGGAGTCCCTAATATTGCAGCAGCAGCTCAGCATTGTTCAGCAGTGCTGTAGATCCTCCCTGGTGTGTCAAACCCGCTCCCTCCTGCTCTGTACCCATGGGACACCTGGCCATTACTATCAGCTAAGTACTCTGTGAGTAACCTGGTTGTAACCCAGCCATGCTCAGGGAGCAAGAGCCACGACAGCTCAGATCCTCAGCTCTTTGGCTCTGCTGAGCTGCTTCCAAAAAGGCTTCTGAGAAAATCCACCAAAGGCCTGGTATCTCCCCAGGTGCTGCCCCAGGTTCTTGTCCTCTGCACTGTCACGCTGTCCCCTCCTAGGACACCGAATTGCTCCCCAAACATTTCCTCTGTGTCCCAAACACAGCCCTGGGGCCAGCCTTTCACAGTCACTGCTTTCAGGGATGGAAGGGTCCCTTTCCCCTCTGTTCTCCCACTCTGCTTCCTTCATCTTTACCTGGAACAGGGAGCAGCAGGCACTTCCCAGTGCTCAGATGATCGTTATGCCATCCCAATCAGACTTAATTACTTTGGTGTGGAGAGAAGTGGCTCTAGGGAGATCTCCCACCTTCCACAGCAGCACCATAAACTTCAATGACCTCAGTTTGCTCAGTTTGTTGTTTTGTCTGGCCCTAATTTACCCAGTATTTGTGGAATTCCCATGAAACTCGTGTCTGGGAGTTCACCAAAATGCACTCTTTAGCAAGGCCAGGCTGTGAGGATGAAGACCAAACTCCCATGTCAGCAGCCTTTACTCATCCTGTCAGCAGATTTACGATGGAGGATGCTCTTCAGCAAAGCAGAGACACGGGATTACATCCCATCCAACGTTAAGCACAACTTAAAATGGCAAGTGCAACTGTCATGTCTCATTTTCTGGGGACCAGAAGAGTTCCATGCAACTAAAAGCTCGAGGAGACAGACCTTCCACTGCCTGCAGTGTGGGGTAACCCTGCAGAGACACACCAAGCTGCAGGAACTGGGGGCTCAGCCCTTATTTCTGAGCCCAGGGGGGTTCACTTCTCCTTGAACAGAATGGGTGTGGAACCAGCAGCAAGAACAGCCAGAGCTGGGCAAGGGAGAGGTCATGGAATGAGAATATCCTGAGCTGGAAGGGACCCCCAAGGGCTGATCCCAAATCCTGGCCCTGCACAGGTTGTTGCTTTCCTGTTCTATCCAGTCACACCCATAAACACCCCATCAAACCCACCACGTTCACTGGGATTTAAATCTGGGCTTCAGTTCCAACTGTGCCAGGTTTTCATTTGTATTCAAAACCTGAAAAATATTTTAACCTTTCTGAAATGGATCATGTGAAAATAAATCGGAGCAAGTTGATGAAAAGTGTTAATTAACCTGCTTTTGCCTCATTAAAGAGTCTGGCTTTAACCTATAGGTCGACTCCTCTTTCAGCTGATGTATGGATCTCATCTTCAATGATGAGCTAAACAACCCAAGCTTTTATTGATGATGGGGAACTCCTGCACCTTTTCAATTTTTTGGCAAAGGTCAAGAAAATTCCTGAACCAAAAGCACTGAGCTTTGAAAGGAATTATTCCAACCTTTTATTTTTAATGGCAGAAGAGATTGCAATAATGCTCACCCTGCAATACATCATGGGCTTAAGATAAAAATACAGAACAAAAATATGATTTCCCCCTCACCCCTCAGGTTATACAGGTAAAAGGGTGGAATTTATATAGAAAATAATGTTTTTCCATGCTATGTGCTGAATAAGATACATCTCTAAGCATCAACTGCCTGCTCTAGTCTTGACTTCATGATTTACCTGTGCAATTATCCCTTATTTTGTCTGAAGGTTGGCTGGGGCTTGGAGGAGGAGGAAGGAGAAGGTGGTGGGAGGGAAGTGGAGGGAGGAACCTGCTGCATTTTCCATCATCCAGAGCAAATCTTTCACTCCAGCTGGAACTCTCGACATCAGAACCAGACCAAGGACCTGGAGAAGCTGCTCCGTAGGAGTCAATATATTTGTATTTCTGCTTTTAAAAATATCACTCTAATAATGCTACAGATTAGTCCAACATTGGCAAGAGAGAAAGGCAGGAGATCTATGCTTTTTAATATCAAGCTCTTCACCAAGATGACTTTTATCATGTTAATGGCTAAATCACACTGATTGTAAAAGAGCCAAAATGAGGCAATTAGTAAGGGCTGTGACAGGCTCGGAGAAGGAAAGGCACGGGGTTTCAGTGTGAGCCAGATGGATATCTTCAATATATTTCTTATTGTCTGCTTGTGGTAATATGTTCAATTAAACTAAATCAGTACTACAGAAGAACCTTTGAATTGCCTGGGAAAAAATTAATTGTCTGCTGCAAATTTAATGAAGCTGAACACTCGTGTTATGTTTACAAGTTTTATTTGTTATGATCAGTAAGTGTTTACAAGAAAAAAACCAAACTCTAACTTACTTCATTCAGCCCTCAGAGCAAACCATTGCTATTTGATTTTATTATTGGTGTTTTATTCCATTTACATGACTCTCTGCCATTTACTGGGGCTGTCTTTAGCAGCTGACCTGATTTTTTTCTCTGCCCAACGAGAAACCAGCAGCTCTTCCTTTGAGGGGAGACCTCATTGCAGGTCCAGCTCCCTGGGGAGGGGCTGGGAGGAGCTGGCACTGATCTCTGCTCTGTGGGGACAGGGACAGCACCCAGGGAAGGGCTGGGGCTGTGTCAGGGCAGGCTCAGGGGGGATCTCAGGGAAAGGCTCTTCCCCCAGAGGGTGGTGGGCACTGCCCAGGCTCCCCAGGGCAGCGGGCACAGCCCCGAGGCTGCCAGAGCTCCAGGAGGGTTTGGATGATGCTCTGGGGCACAGGGGGTGACTCTTGGGGATGGGGCTGTGCAGGGCTGAGGTTTGCACTGGATGGTCCTTGTGTGTCCCTTCCAGTTCAGGATGTTCTGTGGTTCTGTGATTCTACAACAACCATGAACTCTGAGCCGTGTTGTGCTGGGGAAGGTCACAGGATCCCAGGACATGCTGAGCTGGGAGGGACCCACAAGGACCATCCAGTCCAACCCTCAGCCCTGCCCAGGACCAGCCCCAAGAGTCACCCCCTGTGCCCCAGAGCATCATCCAAACCCTCCTGGAGCTCTGGCAGCCTTGGGGCTGTGCCCGCTGCCCTGGGGAGCCTGGGCAGTGCCCACCACCCTCTGGGGGAAGAACCTTTCCCTGAAATCCACCCTGAGCCTGCCCTGGCACAGCCCCAGCCCTTCCCTGGGTGCTGTCCCTGGTCCCCAGAGATCAGTTGTGTTTGACAAGGTCACATTTAGGAAACCAGAAGCAAAAGGAGCAGCCCAGAGGAGGGGAAGCTTTGGGGAAGATTCAGTGGCACGTGAAGCACCTGCTTCTCCTTTTGCCACTTTTGTAATCTCAGAATAATTACAACCTTTTAACTTCAATTAGCTGTCAGAAAATGAGGAATGCTGACAGGATACACAGCTTTGCCATCCTCCCTGGGGTGCTTTGGGGCTGACCTGATTTTTCTGAAGACCTCAGGTTCTCACCTGAAGGGCTCTGGGAGGAAAACCCAAGCTTTCCCAGCCTGAGGAGTACCAGGCTTGGAGGGGATGCACCTGCCAGTGGTGGGACACAAAGCTGAGCTGCTCACACCTGCAGAAGGTGGTGTGGACATCACACACATACCTTGGTTGGCTTGCAGCTGGGAACAAACATGGAAATTGCCTGAAACTCTAAAATACTTGACTAAACCTTGTGCTGGAGGTGCCACATGAAGAGGAGCTCCTAAAGGCTGCAGGGACTCGGAGGTATCTCCTGGATATCAACCCCAGCTTCTTCTTGGAGCTTTTCCACCCAGGCTTTGTGCAGGAGACCCAGCAAAGTGCAGCCTGGAGCACTGGGGTACCACAGGTGAGGGGAGGGAGGAGATGTGGGGGATGCACAGCTCCCTCATTTATAATTGTGCCTTTCATGCAGTGCTTTGGGTCATAATTTCACTTAAACCTACCAAAAGAGCCTTAATTGTGTCCTAGAAATAATTGGTGTCAGTGGAAACACTCCAATTAGTGGTGAATATATTCCTTTGCAATTTCATGGCCAAAGATTATTGCTTTCCTTGCCTATTGTGAAAATCAACCATTTGCTACTGGTTGTGAGTTAAAAGTCACAACAGATTTTTCAGACTTAGTAATAAGTTTTATTTCCTAAACATGAGAATACATAACATGTTCTCATGAATAAATCAGAGCCTACACAACTCTGTGGTGCTCCCTGATCCTTCTTTGCCTATAACCCCCTGATTTAGAGATTCTGGAGAACAATATAAATGGACTTTTTCTCCCTGATGTTTTCTTAAAACAATGTATTAGGCCTGATAAGGAATATTCATTCATGTCAGGTCTACATATAATAACTGTGTCCAGCAGATACTAAAACAAAATTCAAGAATAATGAAACTTCTTTTGATGGTTTCAGAGTTCTGAGCCTTTCTCAAGTGTAGAAACTCCTGGCTTTGATAGCAGCTGAACACACATCTCGTGTGCTATCCGGGATAATTACAAAAAGCCCATAAAATATGGACAGCCCGAAAGTGCTGCTCTGGGATTATTGCTTTAAACTCTGCCTCTCTTTTTTAAATTACATTTTATGCTTTCAACACCAGGTGTCACTTACCCAGGTCCTTTCTTAACCACCATGAATTTAAATTAGATTGAGCTGGGCCACAAGGAAAGAAAAACTGAAGGCTTTGCATGACCTTAAGCAGTGGTGGGACAAGGCAGAGCTCAGAGGGCCAGAGGGGCTATCCTAAATCTCCAGTATTTGGATGGATGACCTGGAAAATGCCTGCAGAAGCTTTCTGGGATAGTTTTCCATGGGAGCCAGGCAGCAGCAATGTACCTGATGGGGGGAAAATGAGGGAGGGATGGAAAAGCCTTCTCAAGTGCTTCAGGAGGTCAATGGATTTAGGTATCTGCTCCAAGTGTCCCTTGATTCATGTTAAAAAGACCCCAACATTTTAATGGATGGCTACTCTTCCTCTTGGGAAAAGAGTTAAAGGCTCATCCCAAGGAACTGGTATCCTGGTTAACAGATGTCATGACAGAGTTGAGAACAGTTGGTGGAATTCATGGAGATATTGGTATTCACTGATTAAAAAAAACCCCAAACCTAAAACAAACCCCAAACCAAAAGCTGTGATATGAGGAAGCACCACCTGATTTCCAAAGAATGCAGTTCAATACTGACTGAGGGATGTTGAAAGAGAGACAACCACAGGTGGCCAGGTGGGCCAGGAGGACCATCCCATCCCACCCCATCACATCCCATCCCATCCCATCCCATCCCACCCCACCCCACCCCACCGACACTGCTGTTGCAGAGGGTAAATGCTGTGCCCTAAACACAGCAAGAATTGCAGCTTTAAAGGCAGCAACATTTGAAATCTCCGAAAAGTTCCTCGAGAATGGGCCAGAATTTACAGTATTTAATCAATTTTAAGTGCAATGCAGCACTTCAGCGTTCACAGAGGAATATGCTTGGAATGAAAAATATGCTATTTTATAGAAAATAATTTGAATCACTGTGCTGGACAAAATCAAGCCTATCAGTCTATTCAAGCATGAGGAAAAAATAACCCACTGACATGATCTTTGTATTATTTTTCTGCTGAAGTGATAGGGATTCCAGCCAACAAGAGTTCTCCTGATTCACTGCCTTGTGACAATCCAAAGGAGACGAGCCAAGAGCAGCAGGAAAATGTTAAAGGTGCAGATAATTAACCAGGCAAATAAAGTCATGGGGACCTGCCCTGGTCAGAGATGCAACAACGTGACCGAATTGCTGCACTCCCAAAGAGAACAGAACCCTGCCAAGCATTTAAAGACAGATTTAGATAGCAGTTTATATAAATGTATGCATTTTGATGGATTAGAGCCCAGCCCACAGCCAAAAGGGAAGCAGATGCTTGAGGAGCAACCACGTGTCTACGGTGGGTACCACGACCATTCACCTCCAGCATCCCAAACCAAAGCTGGCCAAACATCCAGGTATTTAATGTCTCTACTGGGAAAAAAGCTGCATGACAAGCACTTTGTCATCCTGGTGATATCCCATTGTCATCTGCATTCCTCTCATTAGCTTGTTTGGTGCCTCTGCCACAGACACCTCCTGTGGCTCTTACTCCTGACTGGATTTTGACCCCAGGAGCCCCTCCTGGCACCTCCCATACCCCTTTTTTATTGCTTTTATTGCAATGTCTTGCAATCCGTTCCCTCTTTCATCCTGCTGCTCTGTCAGCCCCTTTCCAGCACTGCATCAGGTACAAACAAACCCATGTTGTACAGTCTCTGCCTGCTTACACTATTTGTCATTTAATCCCCCGGTACTTGGGAAGTCTCTAATCTTTCTGTGTGGTGGAGGAATTGAACATTTAGCCTCAAGTGCAGGAAAAAACGAGGAAACAAGATGGGAAATTAATATTTATGCAACACGTGGAAACACACACCATGTTGTAGAGAGCTCTGAACACTGCCTGGGATTCTCCTCCATCCTTACAACCTCAATCCTGCTTTTTAATTTAAAGGTCAAACTGTACAAGCAAGTTCCCAAGATTTCAGGTCTTGGAGGCCAAGAGGTTCTCATTTAACACCAGTCAACAGAACAAACCCAAACCACAATTGCTCTGGTTCAGCAAACCACTGGGGTTCAGCAGTTCTGACAACAGAATGTTAATGCACAGCCCTATGGGCACCTGTCAGAATTGGATATTTTTTAAACTGTCTACTCATGCATAATATGAATATTTATTCATCTCTCTCTGGTTGTTTGCCAGAATGTTATTTTAAGCTCCTTGGTTCTGGGGTGAGATATTCCCCTCCCATCCCTGCCTATACTGGCTGGGATACTGTCAGCATCTCTCCCCGAGAAGGAAAATTAAAAGAAAATAAGGATAACCTGCAATATTAATGGAAGAACACAGGAAGGTTAGAAAAAATGTCTTCTGACCTTCACAGTTGTTTTAGCCAATGGCATAAGATGAGCTAGAAAAGAATATAAGCAAATCTTAAGGTCAAACCCCACAGCAGCTGCTAAACTAGTCTTTTTGTACACCCCAAAACTGAGTTAAAATAAGGGATTTGGTCATATTTCTGTTTTTATGGGGGTCTAGACCCTGGCTCACCCCTTTGGTGTCTGGTGGCACGTGGACAACTGGGATAAGCTCAGTTGTGCCCAGCCTGGAGATGAACAGTTGGGAGCACAGCCCATCCTGCTGCCATCCCTGGGGAAGGGAATTCGGCTGCCCTTGGCATTTTGCTCTCTAGTTTTGCTCTAGGACAGACAGCAGGTGAACATAGACTGAGGTCCCATCCCTGGAAGTGTCCAAGGCCAGGTTGGATGGGTCATGGAGCAACCTGGGCTAGTGGAAGGTGTCCCTGCCCATGACAGGGGGTGGGATGGGATGGTCTGTAAGATCCCATCCCACCCAAACCATTCTGGGGTTCTGTGGTTCCCTGACCCTCTTGCCCAAAGCCAAGGCTGGTTTATGCCCTTGTTCTCTCAGCAACACTTTCCCAGCAGTGAGAAAAGGCAGAGTCAGCTCATACAGGGACCTAATGCTGATCTTCACTTGTCTCTAGTTTTGTTTGCAGGGACCAACATGGGCACAAAGAAAGTCCATACAAAGTACTCAAAACAATCCCAAACCCAAGAACTGTGGGGGTCCAATGTTCCCCTACAGCCTNGTTAACAGATGTCATGACAGAGTTGAGAACAGTTGGTGGAATTCATGGAGATATTGGTATTCACTGATTAAAAAAAACCCCAAACCTAAAACAAACCCCAAACCAAAAGCTGTGATATGAGGAAGCACCACCTGATTTCCAAAGAATGCAGTTCAATACTGACTGAGGGATGTTGAAAGAGAGACAACCACAGGTGGCCAGGTGGGCCAGGANAATTAAAACTGACAGCACCAGAGTTGGTGATTGATTTATCATTTTGTGATCAATCTTTCCTGATTTGTTACCCAACATAGGTTTTTCCCCAAATAAGAAGGAGATAGAGAGTGATTCTAAGTGTAATAACCTATATGTTCATTGCTTATAATAATTCTCCAGACACTGGGCTACTCATAAGCAGGCCAAAAATGAATTCAAGACATTTGTCAGTGTCTCTCCCTGGTTATCNCTCCTGACTGGATTTTGACCCCAGGAGCCCCTCCTGGCACCTCCCATACCCCTTTTTTATTGCTTTTATTGCAATGTCTTGCAATCCGTTCCCTCTTTCATCCTGCTGCTCTGTCAGCCCCTTTCCAGCACTGCATCAGGTACAAACAAACCCATGTTGTACAGTCTCTGCCTGCTTACACTATTTGTCATTTAATCCCCCGGTACTTGGGAAGTCTCTAATCTTTCTGTGTGGTGGAGGAATTGAACATTTAGCCTCAAGTGCAGGAAAAAACGAGGAAACAAGATGGGAAATTAATATTTATGCAACACGTGGAAACACACACCATGTTGTAGAGAGCTCTGAACACTGCCTGGGATTCTCCTCCATCCTTACAACCTCAATCCTGCTTTTTAATTTAAAGGTCAAACTGTACAAGCAAGTTCCCAAGATTTCAGGTCTTGGAGGCCAAGAGGTTCTCATTTAACACCAGTCAACAGAACAAACCCAAACCACAATTGCTCTGGTTCAGCAAACCACTGGGGTTCAGCAGTTCTGACAACAGAATGTTAATGCACAGCCCTATGGGCACCTGTCAGAATTGGATATTTTTTAAACTGTCTACTCATGCATAATATGAATATTTATTCATCTCTCTCTGGTTGTTTGCCAGAATGTTATTTTAAGCTCCTTGGTTCTGGGGTGAGATATTCCCCTCCCATCCCTGCCTATACTGGCTGGGATACTGTCAGCATCTCTCCCCGAGAAGGAAAATTAAAAGAAAATAAGGATAACCTGCAATATTAATGGAAGAACACAGGAAGGTTAGAAAAAATGTCTTCTGACCTTCACAGTTGTTTTAGCCAATGGCATAAGATGAGCTAGAAAAGAATATAAGCAAATCTTAAGGTCAAACCCCACAGCAGCTGCTAAACTAGTCTTTTTGTACACCCCAAAACTGAGTTAAAATAAGGGATTTGGTCATATTTCTGTTTTTATGGGGGTCTAGACCCTGGCTCACCCCTTTGGTGTCTGGTGGCACGTGGACAACTGGGATAAGCTCAGTTGTGCCCAGCCTGGAGATGAACAGTTGGGAGCACAGCCCATCCTGCTGCCATCCCTGGGGAAGGGAATTCGGCTGCCCTTGGCATTTTGCTCTCTAGTTTTGCTCTAGGACAGACAGCAGGTGAACATAGACTGAGGTCCCATCCCTGGAAGTGTCCAAGGCCAGGTTGGATGGGTCATGGAGCAACCTGGGCTAGTGGAAGGTGTCCCTGCCCATGACAGGGGGTGGGATGGGATGGTCTGTAAGATCCCATCCCACCCAAACCATTCTGGGGTTCTGTGGTTCCCTGACCCTCTTGCCCAAAGCCAAGGCTGGTTTATGCCCTTGTTCTCTCAGCCGCACTTTCCCAGCAGTGAGAAAAGGCAGAGTCAGCTCATACAGGGACCTAATGCTGATCTTCACTTGTCTCTAGTTTTGTTTGCAGGGACCAACATGGGCACAAAGAAAGTCCATACAAAGTACTCAAAACAATCCCAAACCCAAGAACTGTGGGGGTCCAATGTTCCCCTACAGCCTACACAGAATCACAGACTGGTTTGGGTTGGGTGGGACCTCTGGATGTGTTCCAACTATAAAAAACACGGATTAAAACTTGCACTGAAACATTTTTAACTATTCCCTATAGACCACAGAAATAATTGACAAGGAGAACCTGTAACTGAATATGATCCATCAATGCCAATACATGGGAGAATTAAAACTGACAGCACCAGAGTTGGTGATTGATTTATCATTTTGTGATCAATCTTTCCTGATTTGTTACCCAACATAGGTTTTTCCCCAAATAAGAAGGAGATAGAGAGTGATTCTAAGTGTAATAACCTATATGTTCATTGCTTATAATAATTCTCCAGACACTGGGCTACTCATAAGCAGGCCAAAAATGAATTCAAGACATTTGTCAGTGTCTCTCCCTGGTTATCAAACCATCCCTCCAAATGTCTTTGTCAAACCTCGTAGCTTCTACTTTTCAAAATAATATTTGCCAGAATACGAATGCACACCCGTAAGGAAATTCTGAAATACAGCAAGTCAGCCCTGGGTGAGAAAGAATAAAAATAAACTGGGCTTTGTGCATCAGGCACGGCCAGTAAAAGCTGCAGGTACCTTTGACCACGAGGCTGCCCGTGCTGCTCGCCGTCCCAAAGTGGTTGGTGGCCACGCACGTGTAGCTGCCCGCGTCCGACTTGGTGACGTTGACGATCCGCAGGCTCCCGTCCTCCAGAATGGTGATTCTGCAAAGACACAGAAGGTTCAGCTCTTTTCAAGTCAACCCAGAGCTCTTTTGGGTCTGCGTTAATGATGGATGGGTTGAGCAGCAGGGGGAGTTCAGCCCAGGGGAACCTCTCAGGACGCAGCTCATAAACCCCAAGTGCACCACTTACATGAGCTTTCTGTGTCTTTACTCCAGGGCAACTTGAACTTCCACATCAGCAGCTTGTGTAGGTTCCCCACAGGTCTGTGCTTTGCCACTCAGCCCTCCCCAGGACAGCCCCTGCCAGGTGTGGTGCCCAGGAGAACCTCAGCACTCGCTGCTGCACCAACGAAGGGGTTGCAGGGCTTGTTTTTCTGCAGAAGGCTTTTCTCAAGGTTTTTCGGCAGGGCACCACCCTGCCAGGCTCGCCCCCCACCTCTCTGCCTGTGCCTGGCACAGCCCAGGGGGTTTATCTGCAGTGGTGTTTGCTGGTCAAAAAGAAATGACCCTGTTTCGTTCCCATCCCCTCCTCGTCTCAACAGTGGTACTGCAAGGGGACACATCTCTTGAGGGCAGGAGGCAGGTGAGCATGGAATGTTAATTCCTGGGGGGATCCACAGCCCCTCCTCTTGCACTTCAGGCTCCCCTTGTTCTCACAATGAGCTTTGTCTCCTGTTCTTTTTTATTTTTTCTGCTCTGCTCTAAGTCAGTGAGCACAGAAAACCTGATGCTGCCCAGTAAATCCCATCAAAACATGAATGACTTGTGCCCTGTGGAGGCATCAGCTAAGGAGACACCAGAAAAACCTTTCTCCCAGCCCAGTATCACCTCTTTTAGCAAAATTCTTGTCTATCTGCTCAGTGTTGCTGCAGCACAATCTGCTGTCTCAGACCTGCACTGAAAATTTCATCTTAATTCCTGCCTTCTCCCGCTCAATTATTTCCCAGTTTAACCACAATGAAGGAGCTATCCTGCATCCTGAATGCCAGTGGAGCTGTGCACAACTGCCCTGAGAGATGAGGAGGAGACAAACTCAGCCCTGGCACCGCTGCAGGAGGTGGCACTTCCCACCTGAGGAGGGACAGGAACCCCCTGGAACCTTTTCTTGCAGCCACACGGGCTCCTCAGCCCACCCTTTTCAAAAGGTGAGACAGCCAGAGTGTCTGCAGCAAGTGAGGAGGAGGAAGGTGGTGCAGGATGCTCCAGTGCCCACCCTGGCTCCCCTGCCAGCAGCACCCAGGCCAGCTGGCAGAGCCCTGGGCCAGAGGTTGGATTTCACACACATCAGGAGCAGTGATATTAAT
Organism: Campylorhamphus procurvoides; assembly: GCA_013396655.1. Taxonomy (NCBI): domain Eukaryota; kingdom Metazoa; phylum Chordata; class Aves; order Passeriformes; family Dendrocolaptidae; genus Campylorhamphus; species Campylorhamphus procurvoides. Next base: position 61,095 of record WBMV01008319.1, on the reverse strand, counting down.
AGAAGCTTCTCGGCTGGCTTATAGGTCTCCAAATTGTTGCAGTCAGGAACGCTCGCCGCTGTCATTTATTTTCGCGGGGCTCCAGTGCCATGTGTTTGCTCCTGTCGCAGTCGCTCCGGCTGGGTAATTGGAAGAGAGCAGTTTAGAGCTCCTTGTCTCTTATCTCCACCACTGGCTTGGCACAAATCAATGCCTGGATTGCATGAAATGTGTGCCGGAGCCCTGGACTCGCCACGCTGGCCTCCAGCACAGGAGCCTGAGCAGCAGCAGCAGCAGCAGCTCCCAAGGAATTATTTGCTGCTCTTATCAATTTCAGGAGTTTGGAAGCAGCAGGGCCTTTCTGGAAGCTGAAGGTGCCCTTGGCAGGCGTTAACACTGCGATCAATAGGAAGGCAGAGCAAGCTCAGCAATGTGTTCCAGCTCAAGGAGGGCCACGGTGCTCTGGCACTGCCCCACTGGGCTCTGCACTCCCTCCCTCCACACTTCTGCCACCCCAAGAAAGCCAGGAGAAAGGGAAGTTTTAGGTTATTTCTGTACAGCTGAGATTTTATTTTTAGTTATCTATGTTTTCTTTTCGGCCATATGGTTGTAGCCTATTTACTGGATAATCTCTCCCACGGATCATTTTAATTGTGTCTGTTGATGAAGCCAGATTTCATTCCAAATTCAAGTGCCCTTTCTGTCTCTGCCCTTCTCGTACTCTTGGTTTCCTTCTAAGTTGTCTTCGTTCCCAGTGTAAAGCTGGATTTTAGCTAATGTGGACTGGATTGCCCTAGAGACAACCTTTGGATGAGGACACTCAACCCACCATTGGCTTTGGCACATCTGAGGGAGCTTGTGCTGTCTTTATGACCTTCCCTTTCTGAAAGCCACAGTCAGTGGCTTTACAATCCGAGCCCACAGATACCTTTAACCCCAGGAACGTGTTGCAAAGAGGTCAGGAGACACTTGCCCTGAGTTCTCCAAACCCCCTCTCCAGAGATCTCCAGGCATGCTGAATTCTCATCTGGTATCTCAGCAATCCCCTCCACCCTCCTGCAAACGACCAGCATTAAAACTGACAAATCGTTGTGCAAGTTAACTGGTTCTTTAAAAATAAATCAGGCCATTAAAACCTCTCTGCGACTCATTGATTAGGAGGCCTTATGGTTATGGGGCTATTTTTGCTGAAGGTGCTTTTCTCCAGCCAATGTTTTGCCCTCTAATTTGAATCCAATGGGTTAGAAGTTAACAAATAATTATTTGAACACTTGGAAATTTGTTACAGTTAGTTGAGAAAGTAGGAAGGGCTCTCACTGATATTGCTAATCCCCAAATTTCCTTTGCAGACTTATCTGCATGAAAGGAGAGGAGAGGCTCATTTCAGGCCACCGAGGCTCTCAAACTGCTAATTGCCTCGAAAGCAAACAGCCCTTCCTCCACCACTTTTAGCAGTTTGGGTGGAAAAGTTCTTTGAAGACACGAAGTTCAAACAGAATGAAGCTCTGCTCAGTGTGCTCTCTCCTCTGAAATACATCCTCAAAGTGTTTCTACCCAGCTGCCCAGGAAGACATAAAAATAAACCACATTTCCCATAAACACATGCATTACCTCAGAGCAAAGTGCTGGCTGCTGAGCATGCATTTTAAATCACTACAGACTCAAAAAAAGGAGCTACAGACTTGCTGTTGAATGTTCTGGGTTCCTGACGCTGCTAACAACAGTGGGAACAATAAATAGAAATATAAATCCCTTCCTGCACAAGCTAATGCAAGTGCTCTACTGATAACTTGGCTCATGGTCACTGCTAATATCAAAGAGACAAATCCAAGAGGGTAAAAACACCCATTTGAAAAAAAAATAAAAAAAAATAGATGATATAAGATAGTTTAGCACCCTTATAGAAAGAGAGGTCATCTGTTTTAAACATAGCATTGGTAAGAGAGAACCTGTGGGTTTGTGTCATCAACTGGAGATTTTGGGTCCAGAGAGAGCAAAGATATGTCTGAAATTAGGAGATAAAAGGATTGCTTGTTTCCTAAACTGAAGCATTGGGTTCTGCTCCAGGAAGAGCTGACCTTGTGAGCGTTTTGATCCAAACTCTTCTGGGGACAAAGAACCTTTAAAAGTGCTGAAAACATTCCTGCCTAGCCTTCCTTCCCCGTTTTTGTTTTGCCACTGCAGCAGCAAACGTGAGAAGCTGCAAACTGAACCCTTTGCATCCCCTAAAGAAGCATCTCCAGAGCCAACAGGCACAGAACTCCCAGGGCAGCTCCCTGGGACAAGGGCATGGAGAAACAGGGCAAGGGGAAGGGCTTCCCACTGCCAGAGGGCGGGTTAGATGGGATTTTGGGAAGGGATTCTTCTCTGGGAGGGTGGGCAGGCCCTGGCACAGGGTGCCCAGAGAAGCTGTGGCTGCCCCTGGATCCCTGGGAGTGTCCAAGGCCAGGTTGGATGGGGCTTGGAGCACCCTGGGCTGGTGGGAGGTGTCCCTGCCCATGGCAGGGGGTGGCACTGGATGGGCTTTGAGGTCCCTTCCTGACACAATCCATTCTGGAATTCTATGATCTCACAAACCCACAACTGCACTGCCCTCTGCCAGCTCTGCAGGGAGGGAAGGGATTTAAAACATTGACCTGTTTGGTTGGTGTGAACCTTGAGAAGTGCACAAAGGAGACTCATCTTGGTCGCTGACAAATACCTGAGAGTGTGTTAGAGCCACCCAGAGCTCTGCTGTTCACAGGCACCCCAGATGCCCAGAAAGGACCCTCCTTGGCCCCATCAGCACATCCCTCTGCCTGCACCACTCCAGCAATACTAACTCAGCCAGAGTCTCCAGCAGCAGCTGGAGATGGATGGAGGAGGTCAGGCAGACCTGGAGCAGTCTAAGGGAAAACAGCAGTGCATAATCACTTTGGGCTGATCTATTAGTGCTTATTTTTCAGCTCCTGCTCCATCTGCCATATCCGTAAGTCGCCCGTCAGCAACTGTGTTACCTCCAACCCCGAATTGAGCTCGATAGATGTGATTCATGTAGCCCTCTGCAGCATTCCCCACTGCTGGGCAGGGTTCCCAGGAGCAGATAAATATTCCTCAGCCAGTAACATACGCATTTAGAGATAGAATATGTCCTGTCGAGATCAGTAAGAGTTTTATCACCGACTTTGTGAAAATGAGATCAAGTCCTTGGAATATAAACGGTGACTGAAAACTGCCAAACTCCCCGAGCACCCCACAAAACTGAGCATCAGGAACTACCTGCAGCCCAGCTCCGTCCAAATCTCACCTCTGGCTGTGTGGCTGCATCACTTCCATCTCCCAAAACATGCCCATGACCTGCTGGAATCCTGCTCAGGATTGACTTCGTGCTTTGATAGATTGTTTGCTTAAAAATCCCAGACTTTTAGTATCTCCTGTAAAGTCTCACTCCGTAGTTTAATTACAAGGAAATCCGTGTGGCTCCAAAAAGCAAAGCCCTGCAGAGCCAGGGGATGCAGAACCTCCCCTGCACCTCGCAGAGCCTGGTGAGAGGTGCAGGGTGAGGAGCAGGTCCATGGCACTCACAGTTTCCCCAGGAATTATTTCCCTCCTCCCCCAGGAGATGTGCACACGCCGATGGCACGGCAGGAATCCCTCAATATGTTCCTCTCAGCTTGCCCTCTATTTTTGTGTTCAGCAGGTGGAAACAGGTGGGATAGGAATGGACTACAAATGCAGTGCACGAGGCGGGCTGTGCTCCCCAGGGACGTGGCACAGCCCCGGCACTGCCGATTAGAGTCCCGTGTTTCTTGCTCATAATTACAAAGTGACTTCTTTTTTTCCTCTCAAACGGTTTCATTAGCACTGCTGCAATGCAATAAGGTATTTTGTTTCTTATCTGATCATTTTAGCATTTTAATTTATGACATACAAGCATAACTACCCTTCCTTTCACTCTTGATTAAACACACGCGTCCCAAATATTTCATGCTTAGCCAAGTGAATATTTTAAATATTTTTTCCTCCACAAAACAATGCTTAGGTTGTCCAATCCTTTTTCTATTACAGGGAGAAAAGATGTCTTAGAGCAAGCATTTAAATGAATGTCAGTTGGAAGAAACACACACTGAGTGCAATTTGAGATAAAACTACCATTGATCCCTCCATGTACAGCCTTTGTGGCAGTGGTTGACGTGGCTATTGAAAAGAGACACTGGTGCCAGAGTTCTTCTAAGAGATAATCCGTCTTCTGAGAGAGGATTTAGGTTAAATGTACCTGTGAAAAACAGTGTATTTCAGCAGACATGATGAATGGCCTATTGTTCCTCCTGCACTGCCTTGCCTGGGCTGGGGGTTGGAAGCAGAGAAGAAAGCAGAGGCACCAGGCAGCCCTGCCTGCAGTCTCAGCACTGCATTTGTTCCCTCTTTTCCCACAGTTCCCAGGCAGGAACAGCCAGAGCAATTTTTAGCCCAACAGCAACTTTGCCTCACGCCACAACTCTGCTGCAAATGCAAATGATTCCGGGCAATTGCATTATTTATCAAATTATTTCTATTTCTCTTGCACGTCTCTGTAGCAGTTTATTACCTTTTTAATAATGCTCCCCATGCAACGAGGCAGAGACTGGGATTATTAAAATGATCTCCTCTATGAGGTCCTGGCCACCAGGCTATTTCAGGCAAACAGGGGGAGGTTTATAAATACCCCCAGGTTTTGGTGCTCAGAGCACAGCCCTCCCCGAAATCAGGGCCATCACTCATGGGCACCTGGAAGAAGGGGCTGGTCCAGAGCACACTCCATAACTCCTGTGGCCCTGGGATGCTGTGTCCTGCATAAATAAGGGACAGCAAGGTCACAGCTTCTGCTTCGTGACATTAATCCCTACTGAAATATTTGCTGAGGTCAAAGCCAATTCATGGGGCTTCACTCCCTGGTGCTCAGGGAGGAGAGGGAGAGGAGACAGCCCTAATTTTAACCCCCACCCAGCTCCCTGCCTTGCCACCTGAGACTTTCCACTACATCAATTCCCAACCAAAAACCCCACAAAGCTTTTCCAGGCTTGGGCTTCACCCTCATCCTGCCACTCCAAATGTTTCTGAAAATGGGTGAGAAAGGGATGGTGCCCACACTGCCACCAACATGGGACATGAGCACAACCTGAGGGCTCAGGGCAGCAACACGAGCAAGGATGGCACAGGCTGGGTCAGGATAAGGCAGAGTGAAACAGTGTGGTCCTGTCAGCTGGATCCACACCATGGTGCCTTCCACTGATCAACCACCCCAACTCCCAGCTGCTCTGGCTCCTTACATTTCCCACACAGTCTCCTACACATCTGCACCTCCTTGTCCTGTTAGTTTTGTCTCAGATAACCACCCAGAGCCGCTCCAGTATTTATTTGTCTCTAAGTACTTGTCTTTTCACGGTTCACAGGAAAGCCTGAGCTAATTTAGAGCCTCTGTCAAAGCCCATTTAATTTAGTGCACATCTCTCTGCTGGTGAAAGCAGCCATTAGATAAGGCCTCCCTTATCCATGACAAGTGACAGGTCTCTTAACAGCAAACACCCGATAATTAATTTTCAGGTAAGAACTATATTTGCTCAAAATAAACCGAGGCAAAATGCTGTTGCATTGAGTTCAGTACAACAGTTCTCACAACTGGAGGTGCATTTGAAGTGGTGCTGAAGAGCCTGAGGATGAAATGTTTGGACTGCTGAGGTTCTGCGTGGCACAACTCCCTGAGGATGCCGGAATCTCCACTGTGGGAGTGGTTCTCAGTCTGTAAAAGACATGTATTTTGACCAAGAACATCTACACCGTTTTTACTACTACAGTGGAGTCACAAAGGGCACCAGGAGGTGTCACTGCTGAATTACAACAACAGTGCATTGGCTGGGCAGAATTTGGGGTCCTTTGTCATTTTCTGCTGTGAGACTACAATTGGAAAGCACAAAGGATTAAAACAAACCTTTTGGAAGGTGTCCCTAGGTAACAGCTCCTCTTACCTTGCTGCAGTGAAAAACACAGAGTACTGCCCTTTGTCTTCTTAATTCCTGGTATTGATTCAGAGAAATTGCTTAAGAACGTTTCTTGCAGGGGTGTGAACTGTTGTGTGTGAACATGTTTTCATTTTAGGCTTTTCATTTACAGGTTGCTAAGCATGAAGAACTAAAGGTGAGAAGAGCATAAATTGCAATTCTTTTGTATTCATAGAATAATAGAATAGTTTGTGTTGGAAGGACCTCAAAGCCCATTCATTCCACCCCCTGCCATGGGCAAGGACACCTTCCACCAGCCCAGGGTGCTCCAAGCCCCGTCCAACCTGGCCTTGGACACTGCCAGGGATCCAGGGGCAGCCACAGCTTCTCTGCCCAACCTGTGCCAGGGCCTGCCCACCCTCCCAGGGAAGAATTCCTTCCCAAAATCCCTTCTAACTTGCCCTCTGGCAGTTTGAAGCCATCCCCATTGTCCTGGCACTATCTAGCCATGTAAAACTCTCCCTGTTTTTCACAAGTCCCCTTTAAGCACTGACTTACCATAAACCCCTGTAAATATTATTCTAGAGAGAGAGGGGAAAAATCTCAAAACATATTTTGCTCAGGTAAATATTTTTGAAAATGTATCAGGTACCCCTTTGGCAACATCAAACAGTGACACCACTGAATTCAGGATCAGCTTAAACCACTCCCAGACCTGACATCCCAAGCTCTCCCCCAGTTTTCTTTTCCCACACATTGTTTATGAGCAGTGACGGAGCAGTCCAAAGAAATAACACTGCAGCCAGCCATTCTTAATATCTATAAACACAAAAGCTGTGTTTTGTCACCATCCTGCCTTTTGTCTGTAAGTTTTTAGGACAAGTCTGGAAGTGGCAAAACCTCATCGCAGTGGAGGGTGGTGGTGGTGGGAGGGAGGGAAGGAAGGGAGCATTTACAGCTATTAGAGACTTCATGTAGATTGTTTAAAGATGCCTGGAGTTATAATTCAAATATAAAAATATCCCTAGGTTATCAAAGAAGAACAGCTCTCTAGAAAATATCTTTCTTAAGGGATGCTGATAACAGGGGGAAACAAATGAAAACCAAACACAAGCACTGTGAGGGACCCTGAAGGGAGCGAGGAGACTGTGGTGAATTTCAAATAATAGAAACCTTTTGCCTTCTCTCCCTCCCTGCTCTTTTTTCCTACATGCAGAATTAAAATAAATACAGTAAGAAAGCCCATGTCATGAAAATAAATATTTGAGGAAGCAGATTTGAGGAAAGCAAAGGAAAGCTTGTTTCTCCAGCTCTCCTTCCCCAGCCATGAGACAATCTGAGCGATAGGGGCAGATTCTGCAAGTCTAGGAGGGTCCAGTGGTGCAAAGAGCCAATTTCCCATTGATTTTGGTAGGAAATGAAGACCATTCCCCGTGGGAAACTGCCCTTTTGACACAACATGGCAGGTTATTTTATAGACTCTGTCAGACATTTGCTATCAGGCACCGTGAAGGACAGGGATGCTCTGCACTTGGAACAGAAGACTCAGGGCCTGGAGCAGCTTTTTCTGGTGGCAGAGAAGGGGCAAAGCACACTTGCAAAGCAGCCCATGAGAGGCTAAAGCATCCCTTTATGCACCATTACCCAGCAGAGACAGGATCTCCACACGCCCCCCTCGTGATGCTGATCTCGGGTAGGAAGCAGCAGGTGCCACAAAGCCACCACTGCTTTCACACTCTACCTAATGTTCAGGGAAATATCTGCTGTGCTCATTCTTGCAGGGCAGCGACCACAGCCCAGGGCATGGGAATTAAATAACTTCTCCCAGTCTATGAAGAGGGACAGGGGAAGTCTAAAAAGTCAAATTTGGAAGCGCAGCCTCCACAACGTCCCCACAAGGACAAGCCACCACCCTCTGCCTCCAGCAAAGGCTTGGGAGGTTTGGAGAGTATAAGAATTAAAGGGAGCTCCACCAAAGCTCATAAAAATTATTCTTTTAGGAGGAAAAAAAAATCCATGCAAGGTTTTCTGCGCATCAGCTGCTGACACAAACTGTTTCTGGGAGCGTTCGTGAGATCAGAGCAGAAGCAGTAAATGCATTCTCAGCTTATTTGTTCCAGCTGATCCCACCCGACTAGAAGCCCAAAGGCAGAGTCCTTCAAAGATAACACATCTCACCCTCTGGTTTCAACAAAAAATACCCACAGAACAAAGAGAAATTACCCACTACACTTGTAAAGGACGTTAACAATTTGTGAGACCCAAAGCCACTTAAAAATGATGTTTAAATAGCCATCAAGAATATCAGCAAGTCTAAAATGTTCATTAGGAATCCTTTTGCTCCTTCAGACATGCAATTACTTCCTTGGATTTTAAAAGTGCATCTCAGAGCGTGGCCTTAACCACAAAATCATTACCTTCTTGCTCTTGATCATAAAAACATCCAGCAGAAGAGATATTTGATAATAATTTTTCCCTTCAAAACGCTACAGACTTACTAAAATCATTACAAGTGTTTCCTTCAGCTGGAGGACAAGCACACACCACACATCAATTGCAGGCTGCATTCACAGACTAATTACAGGCATTTATTCCCACAGCATGTGCAGGGACTCCTTCCTTCCTGCACCATCCCTGCTGAGAAGGAGAAACAACCTGACCCTGCATATTCGAGATGAATTTCATAATTCCAAGGATGAGAGACCTGGAGCAGGAAAAGCAGCAAGTGGCACTTTCTCTTAAGGATGTGCAAACACGGGCCAGGTTTGACTGTGCTCTGGAGGTGGCAGGGGGCTCTCTGGCTGCTGTACCCTCTCCCTCTGCAAGCAGGGCTCTCATTTGAAAATTAAACACCCAAGGTGAAAGCCTGGAGACTTCTCTGGAGCCCTCTGGTTTGGCCAGATCACAAGCTGGCTCCAGCAGCAGCACAGGCACAGGTGATGTCCTACACGTGTAGCACTGAGCACTACACTGACACCATGCTGAAAGTAATCTGCTGGGGAAATGGGAACAGATTGCTGATGTTCCAGGAGGCTGTGGCAAGGTGGGAGAGAGAGCCTCATTCCAGGAATGCCAGCTGAAACTTGGCACGGCTTGGGGTTCCACTCCTCGCTGCACTCAGCGACAATTTGTGGCTGGGTACAGGAAATCATTTCCCAGTTCTGCAGGAGCAGATGAAAGAAATGGAGATTTTAGGGATCAGCCTAATTGCTTGATGCATGCAAAATAAACCAGCTGCGAATCTGGATTCTACATAAATCTCTAACCCTTCTCAGGGAACCTTTTACAAGAAATACTTATAGAATCATAAGACCTTTTTGTTTGGAAAAGCCCTCCAAGATCATCGAGTCCAGCCATTCACTGAGCACTGCCAAACCACCACTAACCCATGGCCCCAAGTGTCACATCCACAGGGGTTTTAAATCCCTCCAGGGCTGGGGACTCCAGCCCTGCCCTGGGCAGCCCCTTCAGTGAGGACACTTCTCCTCATATCCAATCTAAACCTCTCCTGGTTCAAAAACACACAGAAAAGACAATTCAAGGACCAACTGGACTCACCAACTGAAGGAAGGTTCAAGCACCCTCAAGCTGCTAAAGTGAACCAGGTGGGAACCCAAGATTTGTGGAGAGACCATTTACAGGGCCATACATTCAAGCATATGATTGATATCTCTGTAAGAGACTGTCCTATATCCAGCTGGCTGGGATGTCTTTACATTGACCAGGGCAGGAATTAATTACTCTCCCAAAAGTACCACAAGTGTTACTGAGGCATTTTAAACACCTGAGGCAGAGTTACCTTGAAGCCAACAAGAAACAACCAGCAAAGGCAGTTTTCTCCACAACCATGACAAGCTGAGGCTAAAACTGTGATCTTAAAATCATGCAATGGAAGGGACCATAAAGCCCATTCAGTGCCACCCCTACCATGGGCAGGGACACCTCCCACCAGCCCAGGGGGCTCCAACCTGGCCTTGATCTTCCAGAGCAACACAGAGCTAAAGCCAGAGCTTTTTCTGGGAAACAAACAGTCCACGAACAGGAGCCCATCAAGCCTAGGACAATGACTTTCCAACACCTCTAACCACTGAATCAAGCGCTTTCCTGGTCCTTTTAGCTCTCTTTCTGCAGCAAATTGGCTAAAGTGGGTTGACACGTCAGTTATTTCAGATGTTCCAGAGAAGTAGAGCCATCTCTGCCATTGTCTCTGAGAAGTGAGATGGATGCTGCACTGTCGACTCAAACTTCAGAAAGCTATTTGCAGGGTGTCATTTTTCATTGTGCCCAGGCAGGGTGTAATGAAAACCCGACAGGTTATTGATGGTTTGGTTACCTGTCTGCCTGCAAGAAATTGCACAGGTGCTTTATTTAAAAAAAAAAAAGAAGAAAGAGTCAACACAATTAATGCTAAACAATGATGGGAAGCATCCTTTGAGGTTTTCTTTTCTGCTGAAGTGTCACTGCACTGCGTGTCCAAAAGGCACTGCTGGCAATTCATCTCTTCAGTAATCAGTATAAAAATATCACCGTGGTTTGGACCCTGGCACCAGACTGGGAAAGATGTGCTGTCTGTCCCCTTGCCATTTTCTTTCTGGCTGTTTAAAGTAATTAACCACTAATTAGGAAGTTTGAGGCAACAAATAAAAAAAGCTGCTATTTATACAGCCTTTTAGACTCAAGACATGCTGAGAAAACGGGAGAAAAACCTTTCTTGTTCAATTTTACAATATTTCCTTCTCAAAATGACCCAGGTATGTTAAAATTCCTGCTACAAAAATAATACCTAAATGAGGGGTCTGTAAATTGACAGCCCTTTTGAACAGGTCCTTAGGGTGTGAACTCAATAAAACTATGGCTAAAGCATTACAGGGAGAAAAGACTCACTGAGCAGGTCTGAAGTGTAGAAGACAACACCAAAACCTCAGTGAGAGCTTTCTGCTTTCCCTTGGCCACGATCCCTCCAGCTCCCAGGAGGAGGGATTGTTGTTTTGGGGTTTTCCTGGTGCCTCCCATGGCTCCCTGTCAGCCAGGGGACCGAGGACAGGGCAGAGCAGCTCAGCACCCCTGGGCAGGACCTGCAGCCTCCTCTCTGGAGCAGCTGCAGGGCCTGTCTTGGGTGGCATTCTTCTTCACCAACTAATTAACATTCCCTGCCAAATTAATAAGCCTGGAGGCACAGCTGTGCATTAACATATCCAAGAGGCTTTTCAGCTCCAGCTGCCTCCTGTCCTGCTGCCCCAGGCATGGGGATCCTCCCAGCAGCTCCTTCCAAGGAGACTGGGATTTTGGGGTGGATCTCTTTGGGTTTTTGTCCATGGATGGGTAAACAGCCCACAGGACTTCCACTGCTCCTGCCCAGTCTCAAGTCCTCATCTTCTTTCCACAAGTTCCAGGGCACCAGCTGTGGCTGCCCCATCCCTGGGAGTGTCCAAGGCCAGGTTGGATGGGGCTTGGAGCACCCTGGGCTGGTGGAAGGTGTCCCTGACTGTGGCACTGGGTGAGCTTTAAGGTCCCTTCCTCTCAGGCACAGGGTGTGACTCCTGGGGATGGACCTGTGCAGAGCCAGGGGTTGGTTGATGATCCCTGTGGGTCCCTTCCAACTGGGCACATTCTGTGGTTCCAATCCACACCCTTCTGGGATTCATGGCTCTCAAACCCAAATTTACCCCCCAGACTGTCTCTGGCTGTGGTGGAGAGCAACAGTGGAACACCTGGCAACATCTGGACCTGAATTACTGAACCCTCGAAGCAGATCAGGCAGTTTTGATAACTGAGCACTTCCTGCAAGTGCAGTTCTGTCTCCTCAACGTTATTTGACAAAGGTCTGAGTTGTCTGGGCACTCTTTACACTTCCAAAGGCTTCCTGGCTGAACTCAATGGGTAAATGCCACTCCATGCTGCTTTTCTAAGCTTTTATTGGTTTTCAGCTCCAAAAAATACCGATCTGGAGCTGTAAGCAGAGTGTCTGTGTGTGCAACTGTGCTCACACATCACAGGGCTTGTCAGCCTGCAAGATAATGGGACCAACTGGGAGAATTTCCAGGAAGATACTGAGCCTGCCTGGAGTATCTAGGTCAGATCCTGCTCTAACAAAGTGCACTACGAGGGTCTCTTTATACAGAAACTTGTTTAATTAAGATAACAGATGTTGCTATTACACAAGTCGTAGTGAAAGGCTGTTTAATTGGACACTTTCATATTCTTTGCTACCAGCACAGAACATCATTTGTTGTTTATGATTTTCTTTCCTTACAATTAAACTGTATAAACAATGCAGGCACTGTATATTCATAGGAAAGAAACAGCTTTAATGATGTAGGGGCTTTGCATCAAGAACAAGAGAAGAGCAATTTGTTTGGGGGCTTAAAAGCACAACAATTTTTCTGTCCTGGCCTGAGTCTGGTGTCTGGTGGCAGGGTAAATGTGACTTCCAGTAGCTTTGGGAGAGCATTAGGAATTAAGACCACTGTACATATTTTAAATAAAAGTTATCTGGGTTTCCCTGCACTCGATCTGCTGTTGGGGAGCAAAGGAGAACAGGCACAGCAGGAGGGTAAGGCACACCAAGAGGATGAAACATGAGGTTTCCTCATCTGCTCTTGAGCCACACAACCCTACAGCTTCACCTCTGGGAAATGACAGTGTGAGAAAGAAATAAATGTCATTATTACCATTATGGCAAGAAAATTAAAAGCCATTTGCCTGAGTCCAAAACAAGCACCTGGGAAAGGAAGAAAGCGATGCAGGGGAAGGGATGCAGACCTAGCCTGACAAAGAGGGACCAAACAACCCCTCCCAATGCCACTGACAGAAAGGTTCAGGTTGGAAGGGACCACTGGAGGTCATCTAGTCCAGTGGTTGCCAACCCAGGCAGGCTCCCCTACAGAACATCATTCAGGACTGTGTCCAGACAGCTCCAGCAAAATCATTCCACACTAACAGCAAAATCTAACCCGAGACCAATTCCATGAGCAATTTTCTTAAAGATGCTTTAACTAAAGAGCCTCTGGTGGGAAGTTATCAAAAGCCAGTTCAGTCTGTGCAGTGGAGTGACAAAATGACCCAGTTTGGCAGTTCAGATCACAGGACCAGCCTTGACATAGCTGTGTTATGAGAAAAGAGAACCTGTGCTGTGAGATCCCAGCCCTCCAAAATCTATTTTCTTCTGTGGTGAGTCAGGATGAAGAGACTGGAGGTTAAACATATCTGGAAAGATGAATACAGCAGAAACAACTGGAAGTGAAAACCACTCTGAGCTCACCTCAAACCTTTTGGATGGAGCTGCAACTGGCTCAGGCTCCCAGGTTGTGTGTACAGTGATCATTGAAAGGGTCCAGGCAGCTCCTGCTGAGGAGGGTGCTGGGACAAGGAGCTCCTGTGTCCTCCTCCTGGCCAGCTTTAAGGCCATCACTCCCATCCAAAAGGCATTCCCTGCTCCCAAGGGAGGCTGTCCCAGGGCTGGCTGTGTTTCAGCCATGCTCCACCTGCTCATATTCTCCCCTACAAGGGCCCTACAAGGCTGACCTCCAAGCCTGGCATTAAGAGGAGTGCTCTTAAATGATGTGGAACATCTAAGTGATGTTCCCACAAGGGGCAGCAGCTCTTTGGCACTGAGATGGAAGGGGAGAGCAAGGATAAACCAATGGGCTCTGTGCCTTTCCCCCTGCAGAAACAGGCTCTGTTTCCAACCAGCATTTGCATTATATCTATACCTGTGCTCTGGCTGTTCCTATATAAAATTTACCTTCTGGACTCAGGCTACCAGCATTCTTTTGGCTCACTTAGGCCTCCAAGGCAGGATTTCCATTATTATGGAGATGAACTGCCTTTAATGACTGCAATAATATAATTGTACCCCAGGGCAGAATTTCTAATAACACAATTGCACAGTTCTCAACCACCAGCAAGAGATGCCTTCAGGCCATGCTATTCATTAGAGGTGCAGAACACACCACCTCAGCCTCCAGAGAAGAATATGAAACCTAAACCAATAAAGCTCTTTTTTTTAACTGTGGTAGTCTCTGCTCTCTGGGCAAACATTGAACACCACACTTCATTTTGCCTCCTGGACAGCAGTGGCCTCCAGAGCAAGGGTCCCAGCTGCAAAAACGAGGCTCAGTGTCTCCAGCACGGAGTTTAATGTTACAAAGCAGCTGGAAATTCACAGAAGCCCCAGGAGAACCTCTGGAGAGATTGCCATGGCAGCAGTGAGGCTGAACATCAGCATTCAGAGCAAGGACTGACACAGGAACACTGCTTTTAACTCCACCTGGAACGGGAAGATCATCTATATTGATTAACCTTCACGTGATCAACCTGCAGTCTGGAGAAGGATCCAGATGTTCAGGTGCCTCTCTGGTACTCAAAGGACTCTTTAATGTCAGTTTAAGCCCAGATTTCATTTTAGTTTCTTCTCCCACACCTGTCTAAAAGTTCTGTTTCCTGTCCTAGAAGAAGAAATTGCAGCTACAGCTTTTCCTGGCATCTTTCTTCCTACGTATCAGTGGAGTTTTTCAACAGCCAAAGAAGTTCTTGTTTGAAGCCCATGCACAGCACAGGTATAAGGAGATCCCAGGGCTGGACTCCAGTCAAGGGACAGCAAGAAGGAGGTAACACTTCCAAAAATGAAGACCCCAGGGACACAGTGACACGAAGCAGAGCCCTTGGCCCCTCCTGCCTGTGAGCAATGCCATGACCACATCAGGCAATATCATCTCCTAAGTGTGGATTCCACACAGTGCCAGTGCAGCCTGCAGGGGTGGGGTGGGCAATGAAGGTAGTGGTGGGGATTTACCACCCTTGTCCCCACAGGAGACACAACCAGCAGCGTGGGAGAGCTGAACAGGTCCAGCTGCCAAGGCAACCCTTTGCCAGGCAGTGCCCACTGGCTGATCTGGCAGAAAACCCCCTGGGTGGAGGTGGCTGAAGATTTCACACCTGCTTGGGCACATTTCACGTCTGGTTTGCCATCCAGGGCTGGGTGCCCAGGTGAAGCTCCCAGTTCTGGCTCCCAGTGCTGGGCAGGAGCAGGAGGGGTGGGCAGCACAGCCTGGCTGAGCTGGCACCTGAGGTCAGCACTGCAGTGCTCAGAGGATGTGGTGACCCACAACCCACCTCCCTGGGCAGTGCCAGTGCTGAATGAAAACGAGGAACAGGACCTGTGCCATGCCAAGAACAGCTCAGAGAACACGGCACATTCAGCTCCAGATGGTGCCAGTTGGGATGGGGGCACAGCTGGCACCTCATGGGGGTGACCCTCCCAAATTCCACCATGGAGCACCTCCCATCCTTTGCACCATCTTCACCAGAAAATCAGGTTAATTCGATTTGAAACATCAATATACCTGATCTATGATAACTTTGGCCTCACCCAGCTTTGTACCCTGCCTGAGGAAGCTTCGGGTCATCAACCACCCAACTCTTTTCATCCCAAGGGGGAGAGTCAAATGGTCCACAAGCAATGGCTTTGTAGAGATCAGGTGAAGAAACCAAATAAGTGAGAAATTGGGTATTCAGTATTGTAATCACCTGGCTCTAACTGAACTACAGCTTTTTGCACAGTCATACACACCATCACAGTATATATTTCAGCACACAGGCTGGTTGAGTGGAGCAACACTAGACTTTCCAGGATAAAAGAGCAGCTCTAGCAGATTTAAGCTTTAAAAGGTAACAATTTCCTGTATTTTCTGCCTTTTTGACCTTCAGGACAGGATTTTCTCAATCCTGGTGGCACATGGTGGCCTGGAGGAGTGCCAGGGACAGCTCTCTGTGTCCCCTCCCAGGTGTGCAGGGGTGGGACAGGAAACACAACCACAACTCACTGCAACACCACACGTGGATTTGGAAGGTTGGCTCCAACCTCCTACTAACGCTCTCCTTTGGAATTTTAAAAAAGGAAGGCTAAAATTACTTGGCCAGTCTGAGAAAGCTCTCTCCAAATGAGGTTTTAGGACTGCCAAATTAATTACTGACCCCAAATAATTCCTGTTTGCAGGGCAGTGAGTAATGGACCAGAGCTGTGTAATTCCCGTGCAGCCTTTTATCTCCTGGGTATTTTTTTTAAACAAAGCCTATTTAGAGCAATGCAGAGACAAAATATTGTTGTATCTTTATCAGGTTCTTGGCAGGGATGCTTTAAGTGTACACAGAGATGGGGTGGGCACAGTGGGAAAAGGAATCTCACCAGCTCCTTGAGACTGAACAGTTTCCACATGTATTTGCAAGTCAATTTTGTGAAGCTGTTAATGACAAATTTAGCTCTCTTTGCTGGAAGTCCCTGGGTTGGAGCAAGTTAATGAAAGAAATGGTTACATGAAGACATTACCTCTCATTTTCTCTTAGGATGTCTCTTCCTTTCTTCCACGTGTAAGTAGGTCTGGGGGAAGCTTTGGGCTTGCACTCAATGATGACTTCACCTCCCACTTTCACAAGAGTTAACTTCTTCAGGAGTGTTTTGGAAAAGTCTGGACCGATGGCTGAAAGTAAAAAACACCACCAACCACATCAGAATTCCCTCTGGAAAAACCAGACTCTTTGGAACATTACACTATTCCAGGATGTTTCTCACTTATAATTCCTACATGATTGGACTTTATGAATTCATGTGCTTCAGCCCTTGACTTGATTAAAAATATTTTTTCAGCTAAATCTGAGAAACCAGTAGCCCCTCCATGTCCCTCTCCCTGGGCAGCCCTGAGAGCCACAGGGGTATGAGAGGTAGGAAGGGTTTCCTTGGGTCATTGTCATACAACAGCACATGGGACAGAATGCATCTCATTCATCAGAAATGTTAATATTTCCACGAAGGTTGACATTTTAACGCTTAGTTGTTGCCTAGACTGGATCTATTATCTCGATTCTATAAAAATGGGAGACCTTGACATGACCAGCTTCTGAACCAAACCAAACAAGGCAAGACCTGTTGGCATTGGGGCACAAGAAATTCTCAAATCACCTTTTTGACTCCCCTCAGGGCTCACTTTTGTTCTCTGAAAACCACTCAGATACCCCTTGAAACAAGGCCCAAAGCCCTGAATCCAATCTGCAGCCTGGCTGGGAGCAGCACAGGGAACAAGGAGATGCCTTGGCTTCTGGTCCTGCCTCAGAGGCTTTTTGATGGTGCATTTGATGGTGATTTGCCTCCAGACTGGCTCTGCCACTGAAACCCCCAAGGATGACCAGAAGGTTTTATTTGTATCAAGTAGGACAGTTAAGTTTTTCAATACAGAAAGCTCAAAGGAAACAGGTGAGGCAGCTTACAGGGTTTTATGAACAGCTCTTGCCTTGTGTTTTACCATCAGGAGCCTGGCTTTGTGACAGAACCGTGGCAGCCAGCCCTGCCTGGTCCCCTCTGGGTGTCCCCATCTTCCCTGACAGCTCTGTGCCTGCCCCCTGTGCCTCCTGCTCCAGCCCTGGGTCCCTCACAACACTGACCTGGACCTTTTTTGCTGCACTCTGTGAGAAGAGAGTTTAGATGCCTGTGCTTTGCACCCTCTTGATGCTCCATGACAAGATCTAAAGTTCACCTGCAGCAGCTGGGAGACAAAACCCACCAAATTCATTCTTCTCAGGGCATCTCATCTGCCTCAGATCTTTTGGATATCGTTCCTGCTGCAAAGGGCTTGAATAAAGCACATTCCCCCACTGTTAATGGGATGGGCTTTATGATCCAGCAGTGCCTGTCACCCAGTTTATGAATCAGGGCTCACTTGTCTCTGAGCTGGCTTGTCTTCCATGTCAGATCACACCACTTGCCTTCACTTGGGCACAGAGGAGACAGGTGTGTTATCAAAGGATAAAGAACCTTCTGAAAGCACCACTGGCTTTGTATCCAATCACTCCAAACCAGATGGATTATTATTTATATCACACATCATTATTATTAATATGTTATCACTTCTGGAACTAATTTCTCAGACGATTCTACCAAATTTATGAGCAAAACAGAATTGTGAATAATCCTGTTGTTTCCATCTGTGCAGTGAACAGTTTAGACTGGGGTTTTGTGAGTCATTTGCTATTTTGTGGTTCGTCCTGTGTGAGACACAGGAGTTGCTGTGGGTTTTATTCTGTGACGTTCCAAACATCATCATTTGACATTTAGGAACTCTGGGCTCACTTCTCAACGTCACCACAGCTTCCCTCTGCCACTTTAATGCATTTAATTTCTTCACACCTTGTTTTTAAAATGAGGATTTTCATGATTTCTTTTTTCTACTGTAGGCCCACCCCCTTAATTAAGTTTTTTAAAATTATTTAGCCTGAAAGCTCTGTAAGACAATGATTGCACCTCACTATATGTATTTCACAATGCCCAGCACAACAGGACTCTGCTTTTATTTAAAGAATCCAAGCAATACAATTGGCAACCATGATAGAGAAGAGTGAGGTTTCTAAGGTCCAGGTCTCCAAGCTCTTTACTTTTCATGTGGACACAACGTGCTGCTGGCCATGGGGTCCCCACCAACAAGGGCTAAGCCTCTCCTGAGCACATTTCCCTCCCTCCCAAACCTCGTTTTTACCAGGTTTTAAACAGAGAGGAGAAGCATCAGTGGGTTTGTTTCGATTTCTTTCGTGCAGCAACACGTCCAATAAATCTCAGCCATGTGATGTCTAATTTATTGAGCATTATCGTCCTTTTCTCAAACAGCAACACAGCCAATCCTTCAAAGGAATTTTTTTTCTTTGCAGGCATCTATCACTGATGGTAAAAAATGACCAGTAATTGAAAATGCCATAATGGGGAAAAAAAGCCCTTGTGCTTTGCTCTCCAGGATAAACCAGGGAATGCTGTTATTGAACAACCAGTTTGGAGCCACCTGAACCACTATTTTGTAATCAGGAATTCTATTTAACCCATTGGCTCTTGTCTTGGCACCACTGAGAGATCCTGGCTCTGTAATCAGCAATTTCCCCCCTTGGATTCCCATGAGCTTCTCCTGGTATGAACTTGGAGGAGTAGAACAGGTGTGCACAGAACAGGTGGGGCAGAAGCTGGTTTTTTGGAGAAGGTTTGGGGTGGTTATGACTGCCATTACATCGGTGGAAGGTCTATTCAGGCTGGAGATTTGTCAACATCTCCTCAGCAGAGTCACCTCTGCACTCCATGGGAGGGCAGGGACTGTCCTGCACACTCTGAACACCAAAACTTTGATTTCTCCATAAGCATTTCTAACCAGCAGGAGAATGAATGCAGCTGCCAGCTCGCTCTGTCACCTGGAGGAATATGGGGTGATGGAAAACCAATCTGTTCTCTATCTCAAGTTTTCATTTCATGCCTTCCCCAAACCCAACAACTCACCAAAGGCCCCCAGCAACACCCCTGCTTCTTTCAGCTGCTGCCAGTTGGCAAAAGCCACTTTGGGTGAAGGTCTTGCTGCCTGGGGAAGGTTGGCAGGGCTCAGGAAAGGCACACTTACCGATGACACTGAGTTCTGCGCTGGCGAAGATGACGCCGTGCCTGTTCTCCGCCACGCACTGGTACATGCCGGCATCTGCCAGGGTGACGTTGGCGATGGTGAGGGAGCCCTGCTCCAGCTGCACTCTGCCCTGTGCCAAACACCACAGCAAATCAGAGGCCACAGGGACATCTTGCCTTGGAGTGCAAACCCAGAGCTTGCTGTGCTGTGTTTTATACCAAGGTGGATATAAAATGCAGCGGGAACGGGGAGAATTTGCACGTTCCGACGTGTCCGTCTGCCAGCCGAATTTATGGCAGCTTAGAGACTCAATGGTAAAACCAATACAATAGCTGGTAAATGCAGTTTAAATTGGAGGACTCTCCCTTGACCTCTCATTGATTTAATGGCCAAATCATTTAGATAAATATCCCTTTCAAGTAGATAAAGTTGAAGCAAAAGAAGCATTTTGTTCCATAGTGGCGTATCACAGCCAGACCCAGTTCTCAAAACCAGTTAAGACAATGGTATTTGCATAGAATTAGAGGGTCAATGAGGTTGGTAAAGACCTCCAGGATCACTGAGTCCACCTGTGACTGACCCCTACCTTGTCCCCCAGCCCAGAGCACTGAGTGCCACATCCATCCTTTCCTTCAACACCTCCAAGGATGGGGAACCCACCACCTCTCTGGGCAGCCCCTTCCAATGCCTGATCACCCTTTCAGTGAAGAAATTCCTCCTGATATCCAGCCTGAACCTCCCCTGGCACAACTTGAGGCTGTTTTAAGTATATATGGCAATGAAGGCTGGTAAGATTGGTTGCCATCTTAGCCAGCACAGAGAGAAATACTTAAAATCCTCTTCAGTTTACTGAAAACAATATAGATGTTAATAATGTAATGATCCTTTACATCATATCAGCCACTAACATGATTTAAGTACAGGCCCATCTGCCAGTGACCAGCGTGAAGCCAGTAAAATTAGTGTGTGAAACAAATACCAGGCTACCATTTGTCAGCCTAAGGATATGAAGCTCCAGTTTTCAATTCTAATAAGTACAGCCAAGTGTTCCCTCCCTCCCTGGGAGTTGTGACATTTTAAAAAAAAAATTGGAAAATAAAGAGCTATTGGTTTGCTATGTGGCCTCAGGGCAGAAATTTAATGTGTGTGCAGTGTGTATTGGGGTTTGGTCAGGTCTGGGCTGCCGTGGTCCTTCACAGGGAGTGAGGGGAAAAAGTGGGAGCTGCTGAGAATCCAAAGCTGGGTGACCTGGTTTAGTTTGTGGTTGAAAGGGGAGAATCATGGAATGAGTGGTGACTCTCCACGGGAGGTTGGGCAGGGGGTGCATCTGCCCAGCTCCTGGGCACACAGCCCAGCAGGAGCAGTGGGAAACACCAAGGTTTCCTTAGCACTTGAAGTTCACCTGAGCATCAGAAATTTAAAAAATTAATCCGGGGTGATCATTTCCCCACAGTCCCACTCAACCACTCCTTCTTCTTCACAAGGGTCTCTCCACCTGAGAGCATGGTGAGCCCTGGCACAGGGTGCCCAGAGAAGCTGTGGCTGCCCCATCCCTGGGAGTGTCCAAGGCCAGGCTGGAGCCCCCTGGGCTAGTGGAAGGTGTCCCTGCCCCTGGCAGGGGGTGGCTTTAAGGTCCCTCCCAACCCAACCATTCTGTGACTGTAGAGCATCACCGCCCTCTCCACTCCCAAGTGAGTTAAGACCCAGACATCAGAGGGCTGGCAGAGCCCCAAAGGACCTGCAGAGCCATGACCCTGTGCCCAGGGAAGGGCTCTGGCTGTGCCTACCTGTGCCACCAGGGGCTCCCCATCCTTCAGCCAGTGGTAGGAGGGTTTGGGTCTCCCACTGGCGCGGCATTCCCAGGCCACCCTCTCCTCTATGGCCGCGTGGACATCGCTGATCTTCTGGATCCAGCTGGGCTGAGCTGCAGAGCAGAAGCAGAGAGTAAAGCCCTGGGTGTGGGACCAACACCGTACCCTGCAGCTGCAGCCAAATGGCCACGTTTCTTTATCCACACATTGGAAAGTTGGATTTAATAATGAGAGCAATAACAGTTAAAGATAATTTTTCTTCCCCGAGTCCAGTTCTGCTTTCTGAAGGTGGCCCGGGCAAGATCAGGACCTGCCTTTTTATTTTTAGTAAGAGCTCTTAACGAAAGAGAAAAGCTTCAGAAATCCTGATCATTATACAAAACCAAAGCAACAGCTCATCTGCTGCCCCAGTGGAATAAATGACATTTTCCACCCCTGGCCCTTCAAATGGAGACATTTTCCTCTTCCAGATCTATAAGAATTAGGCTTCCAAGCTCTAAAATTTCGCATCCAACTTCAAAACCTGCAATTTAGAACTATCTCTGCATTGAAATTAAGGTTGTTCCAGTAACTCAGGCCTGCACTACTTCAGGTCCAAGCTCTCAATCTTAATTAGGGCCATATCTCATATCTTGCCACAGGAACATCTTCCACGTGTATGAAAAATCTTTGGACCCCGTGATTGAATTAATGACATTGAACGAACCCAGAAAGTCCAAAGGCAGATATTGGAGACACATTCTCAGACACTTATGAGATTATATTTTTAATCCTGTTTCACACATTTTTATCAGTTTGGTGGCTTTTTTTTTAAATCTTTTTTAATAGTGTATGAGATTACTTATAGTCACATGGAAATCAAACTCCACTGAAATTGCCATATGTTTTCGGAGACTGTATAAAATCTCAGACTTTCTTGACTTAACCTTCTGTCCAGATATATCTACAACACTTTTCAGAAAGTCCCATTAAAAGACAGAGCGAGTTCAGATTTCTTTTATGGCCATTTCTCCTCTTTTGACATAAGAAAACCTGACTTAGCAGGAAGGTGTTACCAGTAGAGGTCCCCAAGAACCTGATTAATACTTTTCCCCATGTAACCAGATAAAAGCAAAAATTAAGATTACTCAAATAACAACTTTACACATCTCCTTTGGACAGGGACAGGGGCCAAAGATGGGTCTGAAATTAAAAAATACCCCACCAAAATGTTAAGTTGATACGATTATCCCCCAAACAGAGGTTTGCCTGTGATGGTGTGATGTTGAAAACTCTCATGCAGAGAGCTGAGTGCCTGAAAACTGTGCTGAGGCTGTGACAGATGTGTGACCCCAGCCCTGCCACCCTGCACCCTTCCCACGGTGCCCACAAAGCACGGGAAAAGCTGGAAATTTTGCCCATCATCTTAACTCTGAGCCCTGAAATGCAGAGTAAAAGAGGCAGCTGCCAGCAGAGCAGAGTGCTGTTTATTTCTCTGGCTGCCCCTCCTGTCCCTGTAATATTTTAAGCTTGTTTATTGTCTGCATCTAAAGAGCTATGAAAGGGAAAGCCTTTAAATGTGGCGAGATGAAAGTCAATTCTGTCGTCTGGATAAAGAACTTGAGCAATTCCATCGAGCCGAGCCACGCTGAGCGACTGCAGCGGGTTCAGTGGCTCAAGGACATTTGCAAATTACTCCTGAATTTACATATTTACTATTCCAACAGCATCGACTCCTAATTCTGAGGAGAATCTTATGAAACTGTAAAAGGAGCTTTATAAAATCTACACAGATCCATTTGCCTTTTTATTTTTTTTGGGAGTGCTGGTTTTGGGATTTCCCACATGACAACAAAAACCCCCCACAAAACAGCTGGAAAGAACTTGTAAATCAAGAAAATTCCTGCAAGGGAGTAACATGCTCTGTGACATAAGTGTGAAAAGAAAGGGAAGCCCTGGGTGAGGAGGAAAGGAAATTCAGAATTTCTCTTCATTTCAGGCAGACTCCCCAAATAAAGGGAATTCTCATTCAACACAGGACAAGGCATTTTGGGGGGGACTTCTCAGGTTGTTCATCGAAACTCCTGCCCTAAGTGACAGTGCTGAGATTGAAATGTGTCACCTGTTGGTGCAGCACCATGAGCCACAACCCCAACACCCTTCACCCCTCCAGTTATTTTAATTTTTCTATCCCCGAGCCATTTTTGATGCAGACAACTAAAGAAGGAGCAGAATAGGTCAAAAAACCCTAACCCAGTGAAAAGCGTGGGAGTCCTTTGTTTCTAGAGCTTCGTTCTCCGCTGCTCTTTGGGAGACTTTGCTAATTAGGTCAACCTCTCCTTTGAAGAGCCCCTTGCAGAGAGCAGCAGGCACGGCCCTGACTTCATCTGGGACAATACTCAAGGGCTGGTTCAGGCAGCAAATCTGTTGGAGCCACCAAATGAGAGTGGCCACAATATAATGAAATTTGACAGCCGCCCATTGGGGAGCGTCCCAAGACATGGAAATGCAACGCAAGATTTCAAGCATGATAATTAAAATAATTCAAATAAGGGTCTGAAATGAGCTCCACTCTACGACAACTTCTGGCACAGCGACATTATTTGAGGTAATGACTGGTAGAGTGGTCTAGAGAGTGAGGAAGGATTCTTTTGGATCTGCAATATTTTGGTCCTGTTTGGAGTGCTTAAGGTATTACTGGCCTTGGAAATATCCCACAGGAAAAATCTGGAAGCTGATTAAGAATTCATCTGAGTTGCAAGAAAAATTCATATGCTAAATCTACAAAGTGAAAGAAAAAGCTTTAGAGAGAAGCACGACTCTTACATAAGGACAGCTTTGAAGGAAAATATCCCCCTCCTAGGAGATGAGAGCTGTCTGGAATTAGTGCTCAGGGGGACTGAAGAAAAACGATGGCAGCAGTTAGAAAAAAAAAACCATTTACCTTTGATCACCTTCCAGTCTTCACCAGTGCAAAGTGGGGCATTTCAAACCAGGTGATTAGGGAAATATGCCCAAACATAATCTTACTTCTCTAAGACAAAAAAATCCAGAAGGAATCTGTCCATCACTGCAATAAATTGAAAGGCAAAAGCAGGCACTGGAAACCTGGCCCAGAAATCATGTCCTGAAAGACATTTGAAAATGAAACAGCGTGGCCAGTGATGATGCATCACATCAGAACCGAGGAACAAACCCACAGAATATGAAAGCAACGTGAGCAAAACTCCAGAAATAAACCTGCAGGACTTTGCAATCATCTGTGAGTTCCAAACAAGCAGAAAGACTCAAGCCAATGAGGTGCTAATACATACACAGAATGCAATTCTTGTCAGGCTGTATTGATTTCGGTGTTCCTAAGCCAATTTCGAGCAGCTGATGAGCTGGTGCAGGCTCTGTAATTCATCACTAATGGCACATGAAAGGCTGAAGGACTTGTCCATTACTGTATCTATTCTAAGCAGATTGAGACTGAGCCTGGGAGCAGAACGGTCTAAAGACCAGAAAGCCAGGCATGAGAGGTAAGAAAAACAGCGGGGAAAATGCAGGAGTAATTGGAAAGCAGGAGTTCAGCCCATGTGTAAGGTGTGTGTAAATCCTCCACCAGCCCAATCTGCTTGGACTTTGCACTCAAAGGATGTCCAGGTGTCTGTGCTGTGGGAAGGGTCACCAGATCCTGCCACTCAGGCAGGATGTCTCCTTCCTGCCTGTGACCAGAAGGAATCAGTCTGGGAGAGCTGTTTGGGGCTAAAGATTAAATACCAGAGGGAAAAGAAACACAGGGAAGTCTGAAGGAGCTAACTTAGCTGATAAAAATAATTAAATTGTCCCTAGCTCTCATTTACCTCTTGTCCCATGAGCTGTTCTGCACCATGACATGACTTTGTCCCCAGGCACCAAAGGAGTGTGGACAGTTCATTAAGACCATTCCTCCAGGATTTAGTTATTTTTCACCCCTGATACTCTACACTGCAGCTACTCAGCAGTGTAAAGGCGGTGTAGGGTGCTCTTCACACTTCATTTCTCATAGCTATTGGTATTTTGGCTTCTCCTGATGGAGAGCTATTTTTTTCCAAGCCACAATGATAATAATTTGAGCGCTTTTTCTAAATCTCCTAAAAGTTGGATTTCTCGATAGGCAGGTTTCCATCAGTCCCCTGGAAAAGGAAGAATGGAGGAGAAACACACCTGTTTTCTGTGCAGAAACTTGTTCTGGATGCAAGACTTTCCCATGGCAGAACATAATTCAAACCTCAGAATTCCTCCCTCCTGCACTAATAGAAACCTCTAGAACAGGTGGTAACAGGGAGTGATGTAAATGATAATTAATCATAATACAGACTTGCCCTATTTATGTGGATTTTCTTGTATTTTTATCAGTCCAGAAACTCACTCTATTTCAAGTGGCTTTGAATTTTCAGTAAATTATTTGTGATTTGGGACCTAAACTGAGCAGAGACATAAAACTGCCTGATTTTCACTTATGCAAATTTCCCTTTTAGACCTCTAACCAGAATGAAGAGCATAATATGATTTACATGGGAGGTTGTTTTATAGAGTGGCATAAAGTAGCTCTCGCACAAATAAAACAGGCTGCCTGATGAAAAGGGGACTTTTTTTCTCTGCAAAATTAAGGAGCTGCATAAAATCCTGGTGGGACTTTGATTTGAGAAGTATTTAATGTGAAAAGCAGTCCAGCCAATTAAATGGCTTGCGCTGAGTCTCTTACAAAATGCTGCAAAGAACTGTAATTAGTGACAAATAAGTCTGTCTGTCCTAATGCAGATGATGCTGCACTGGCACTTTGGAACCCGTTTCAGCTGCAATTTGGGCCTCCTTGCCTTGGCTCTCCAATGAGGTGCTGGGCAGGCAGGGGGAGCTCAGGATATTGATGCTGGAGCACCCCAGGTGATGCTGAGTCAGCACCCACACCTGAAACTGAGCCAAGTCCCACTTGGATCTTCTCCAGTGCTGATCTGACTGGAGAGCCAGTGACCCATTGCATGGTTTTGGTCAGAATTCTGGCAGACAGTCTCCTGGTGATGGAGCAGCTCCCCAGCTGCTCATCTTTTAAAAAAAGCCCAGGAGAGCAGTGTCCTTGTGGTGGTGCAGAGACTTTGGAGGATGGTCAGCAGGGAGAACCTGGTCAAGGCACACCAGCACAACTGCAGAGCCAAAAAGGTTGGAGGATGATGGTCAGACGGGAGAACCTGGCCAAGGCACACCAGCACAACTGCAGAGCCATAAAGGTTGGAAAAGCCCTCTAAGAGCTTAACCATTAACCCAACACTCCCTGCTCCACCAAGTGCCACATCTGCCCAGCTTTTAAATCCCTCCAGGGATGGGGACTCCATCACTGCCCCGGACAGCCTGTTCCAATGCTTGACCACTTTTTCAAGTGGATAATTTTTCTCTAAAATCCAACATAAACCTCCTCTGACACAACCTGAGGCCTTTTGCTCTTGTCCTATCACTTGTTACCTGGGACAAAAGAGGGACCACCAGAAGGGACAATGAGACTCTCACCAGTTGTGGGAAGGGCTTTGAGCACAGGATGAGCAGCCAAACCAACATCTCATGAGCTCAACCTGCCTATTCCTCTCGTCCTACACTCAGGCCAATCTCTGGGATGCAGCTGTTGGAAGATCAGACTGAAAGGGCATCTAAACTTCACATGAATGAAACAACACCGATAATAAAGAAGCATCTCCTTCCTGCTGGTTTTCTGAACAAAAAGGCAATTTCTTTTTAAACGAGCTGGTTAAGGTAATCTGTTCACTGTGCTCCTGCCAAGAACAAACCCGTTGTTGGCACCGCTTTTTGCTCGGGGTATCAATCAGAGCCGTGTGGATGGTTCTCAAATTTAAAATTTATGAGCAGCCAGATTAAAAATAGAATCGGGTCAATGGGAGCGCTTCCCAAATTGTGGATCAAAACACACTGAGAGGGCTGAGAGTTCAATGGGAAAACAGGCTGGGTCACGCTGGGGACCTCACCTGCCTCAGCCCCTGGGATTTACCTGGCACAGGGGCTGCAGGGAGCAGGCAGAGCCAGGGAGGCAGCACAGTGGGCATTTCTGGCTGCCAACAGGTGGGAAAGGAGAGATTTTGCAGCCAAATTTGTTAATTCACAATGACAGAATAGCCTGAGTTGGAAGGGACCCGCAAGGAAGGTCAAGTCCAACCCTTGCACGGGACACCCCAAGAATTAAACCATGTGCCTTTCTCAGGAATTAATTTGACACCCTTGGTACCTGGTTAGGAGGGGAACAAGGGACACAGCAAGGAAACAAGTGACATGTTATTCAGAGGCACATCAGTCAGGGAAACAGGGCTAAGTCACTGGAACTGCATTAACATGAACACGTTCCCATTGAGAAGGTCTGTCTATCAAGTGGGACAAGCAGCACTCAGAGCAAGTGCTTCTGGAGAGCAAGAAAACACAGCCCATTGCAGGGGCCCAAGGCACAGCAAACAGGGAAAGAACAGATCTCACATGTTTAATTAACCTCTTCTGCTGCAACAAGAATGTCAAACAACCTCAGTGTCACTGATGTGCTACCAGAGGAGAAAATAAACACTGAGACAGCAATGGAATACAGCAAAAGTCAACCTTCCCTGACAACTTCCAGGAGCACTGAAAGAAGCTGACAATGCTGGTTATCTACAGCAGGAAGGACAAGCTGAATCTCTTTTTCTTCCATTTTTCTTATTTTAGACAATGCAAAGAGGCTGATAACTGAGTTTGAGGTGCTGTTAGAGCCAGACTGGGATCTTCAGGGCACATGTCATGACTGAGCACAGCACTGAGTGTAGGTGGCACATGGGACTGCCCATATTGCACAGAATCATGCAATGGTTTGGCTTGGAAGGACCTCAAAGCCCATCCAGTGCCACCCCCTGCCGTGGGCAGGGACACCTTCCACCAGCCCAGGGTGCTCCAAGCCCTGTCCAACCTGGCCTTGGACACTCCCAGGGATCCAGGGGCAGCCACAGCTCCTCTGCTCAACCTGTGCCAGGGCCTTGTTGGAAAGAATTTCTTCCCAGTATCCCATCTAACCCTGCTTTCTTTCAGTATCTTCAGAGTGTTTCTCTCCCCAGGCACCAGCCCTGACCCTCCAAAAGCAACCTGACAGCTCAGCCAACATTACAGTTGCATTCCAATAACAAAATAACACTTCTCAGATTTAAAAAGAAGAGCTTACTAAGGCAAATCATGTTCTTTTTTTCAACTATTCCTATCAAAACTTTACAGTAAGTTGCTTTCCTTAAGAAAACTTTGCTGCCCTGTGGAACTCCTGAGCCCAGAATGCAAGTGGGTTTTCTTAAGGGATCTGTTTTCAGTCTAATAGGCTGCCAAGCACAAGCTTTGCTTGAAAACTCAGTACCCAACTGGTAAATCTTCATCCTCAAGACAACAAGGATGGTATTTTAGTCAATGGTTTATCTTTAAAACCAGTAACCAACAGAGACAACCGGCTGGCACCTCTCCACTGGGAACTCCTCTGCTCTCATGGAGCAGCTGTGGAGACATCTCACCACCCCACAGGGAGAGGAGGACTCTCCTCTTCCCCAAAAATCTTGAGCTTCTTCACTGAAATGCCATCTTGAGTGCGAAAAGCAGCACGAGCCACAGTGGCAGCTTTTGTGTAGGATCCTCCAGGAATGGGATCCAGACTGGTAAATTCATTACAGTAATGAGATGATAACTTAATATATGCTATGGTGGGAGGATTCCAAAGGCTCCTGGGGTGGGAGGATTCCAAAGGCTCCTTTTACTGCTTTACAAGGCAGGTTTGGCCGTGGGTTGAGTAAAAACTGCACCAGGGATGGGTCTTTTAATTTACTCTCCACGTAGGAAAAATCAGGAGAAACACACATCGTTTGATGAACAGAGAAAGGAATCTTTGAAACATTTAATTAAAAAAATTAAACCCAGTTCAAATCAACTCCAGATTCTTTCCTTAACATGAAAGATTTCACTTTTTTCTTGCTCTTTCACTCCTTTTTAATGTTTTCTCGTTTTATATTTTACTCAATTTTAAAAGGAGAAACATTAATTTGAAATGGAAGCCCCCAAAGTTCTGATTTCTAAATTAAACGTCTTTGAGAAATACTTCCAATTTGAAAATATCTCTCTATAAGTCTTTAAAAAAATATATATAACCTATCAAATTTTTGCAAGGTGGGGCTGTTTCCAGCAGAACTTTGAGGATGGACAGACACTTGCACCAGGACCAGGAGGACCAACTCATCTTCTGGTTAACACAGAGGCCTCTGAAGCTGAAATGTCACATTTTTGTCACGATTGCCTCAAAGATTACAGGGGGAGAAGAGCTGGTGCTAAAAGCCTTTGGGTGGAGAAGGCTCTGGTGACTCTGACAGGGTTAAATCCCAGCTCTCCAGGCCGTGCAGTCAGCGATCCCTCTTGAAAGCAGCCTTTAATTGGTTATAAGCAATTAACATTTACCCACACAAGCTGGGGCAACACATACTAATAAATCCCAAGGTGCAACCAGGAGGATGCTCCCCCAGAGTACCTGCCTTCCCCTGCCAGCCAGCAGAAGGCAAAGGAGCCCTTTCCAAGTGCTTCCAGCATGTTACCGTGCCAGTGTCCTCCCAGTGATGTGTCTTCCTTCCAACTGCTCTGATTCTTAATTAACAGGCACCATTCACACAGGTTTCATTTCAAATCACACCCTTCTTTGTAAAGAAAGGCAGTTGAAAAATATCCTCCCCAAATTCCGTCCTCCCCAAACGTTTCCTGCACGATGCAGTGAACCCCTGCTCACCATAAAAGGTCAGCTGTCCTCGTGCCACGTTCCTGCCTCTCACGTTTTCAGCCACACACTCGTAGAGCCCGGCGTCTTCCTGCTGAAAATTTGGGATTTCCAGGAGTCCGCTCGACCTGTGTCTCCTGGCTTTCCTGGGGATCTGCTTCCCATCCGCCCTCCTCCAGCTGATTGTAGGGACTGGGCTGAATAGGGAAATAAAGCAAAATAAGTGTTGCAGGGAAAGCCATGGGTCTTGTCCTGAGAAGCTGCTGTCAACTTCACTCTGTCTCATGTTTAAGGATGGTGAAGGTATGGTTGGTGTGATGACTCTGATGGCACAGAAGCTGGAACAATTTTATTATGGGTGGGTTATATATAAGATAAATATAGATACATTTACCAGTGAAGTATTGCTCACAGACCTGAAAACCAGGAGACATTATATTATTAAAATGCTGATTTGGACACAGTTGGACATGGGGTTCTGCCGTGACAATCCATCCATGCAAGGGTGGGCAGGCCCTGGCACATGTTCCAAGAGAAGCTGTGGCTGCCCCTGGATCCCTCGAAGTGCCCAAGGCCAGGTTGGATGGGCTTGGAGCACCCTGGGCTGGTGGGAGGTGTCCCTGCCCATGGCAGAATTATGGAATGGTTTGGGTTGGAAGGGACCTTAAAGCCCATCCAGTGCTACAAAAGCGAGAAGCTGGAGGAATAATGCTAATAATAATAATGCATCAAAACTTACTTCCCCAAGGCAAAGCACTCAAGTTTCACCGTTGTTCCTTTCGCAGATGGCACCGTTTCTGGGAACTGCACTTCTATTTTGGGCTCGTACTCTCCCATCACCCCTGTGAACATAAAAGAGATGCTCAGGCTTGGCTGAATTTCCGCAATAAATCCGCAAGTGTTCCCGTGCCGGCGCAGAGCTGTTCTATACATCATTACTCGCCCAATTAATGCATTCATTTTAAACATGGCCTGTTCCTAACAGCCTGGAGTGGGGGCTCTTCTCCCATTTACTGCCAGAGGAGAGCCTGAACCAGCGCTCCACGCCATCTGCCAAAGATTAAACTCTCTTCATGGCTTGTGAATATTCAGGATTTTTGCAGGTAACTTGTGAAATAAGGGAAGCAACAGCAAGGGAGGTTCACCACCTTCTAGAAAATGAAACGTGGAACAAACAGCCATTAGGAAAAGTT
Organism: Campylorhamphus procurvoides; assembly: GCA_013396655.1. Classification (NCBI taxonomy): domain Eukaryota; kingdom Metazoa; phylum Chordata; class Aves; order Passeriformes; family Dendrocolaptidae; genus Campylorhamphus; species Campylorhamphus procurvoides. The sequence continues at coordinate 29,976 of WBMV01008319.1, read as the reverse complement.
TTTAAAGCACTGGAATTAATAGAGGTTTCTATTAACTCCAAGGATTTCAGCGTGCAGAGATCATCTACTCTTCGGGTAATTTCTTTATTTTTACTGCCCCAGTAAATCATGGAGCGTGGCAGCCTCTTTATGAAATTGTGTTTAAAAATTTGTGCACATAAAAAGGCCATTACACTCATGATAAATGGCTACATTTCTAGTCACTGGACTGCCTTAAGCCCGGCACATACAATTTCCCCAATAGTGATTATCAGCTAATTGATGATTGCAGTTTAAATCTCAACAGTGTGGAGCTTCCTGGCCCTTGGCCAAGCGAGGAGCAGCGATGGCCAGAGCAGATGAATCCCACAAACACAGGAACGAGATGGCACGTGGGGCACACCACTGGCACAGCAGGAGCCTGCAGGGACACTCAGGGACAGCAGGGCCACTGCTGCTGCTGGCCTGTCATTGCTCTGCTGCTCTTTGTCTCCCTGCTTTGCAATGAGGATGCCAAAACCCCCTTTGCCTTTAAGTTTTCACAGCTATAAATCTTAAAACGCTCAGTGTGAGGCTTACACCAAGCGTGCCTTTATGGGCTGATCTGAGTATTATCTGTTCTGATCCAATAGTAGGTCACATTATCTTTCTGCCAACACATTAATTGCAAATAAATGCTGCTGCTGGACTCTATAAGGGGCAGCTGCTGCACAGCCTCAGTCACCAAAATTCAATGCATTTATTGAAAATATGAATACTCTCCCAGAGTCATGTCCTGGCCAGCACATAGAGCAGGAGTCCATGCCAACATTCCAGCATTTCCATACCATTTCCATACCATACAAACAAGAATTACAGGCAATGCTTCTCCTTAGCCCTCTGCACGTTCACACTGCAGCCCCAAAGTGTCTGGGACAGTTATCATGGAAGATCCTCTCTGTTCTCCTGACTATGACTTGTCAAAACTCTGCAGTCTTGCCTAAATCTCCTGCAAACTCCACATTAAATGTTTGCTGGGGCAGCTTCAGCCAAGGCAAGAGCAGCCACTGGCCCGTGGTCTCCAAGGGCAAGGCTGGGTGGGAACGTTTGGGAGCAGCAGCTGATGACAGAACTTCTTGAAATCTTTTCCCAGAAAACTATTTCCACCTTCTGCAATGAAGGCTGCAGATTTAGCAGAGGAAGAGCTTTTGAAACTTCCCATGAAAGCCTGATCAGGTTCAGGCAGCTGCCTCACCTTGGAAGATGTTGCTTTTCAGATTGGAGATGACTGAGAATGATAGAATTGTTTGGGTTGGAAGGGACCTTAAAGCCCAACCTGACAGAGCAGGAGGCAGGAATGAGAGGGAGGAAAACCAGCTTTTTTTATTTCCCCTTCTCTTCACTCACATATTTTATTCATCCCATTTCTTGCCCTGGGCTGGGACTGGAGAGCTGCAATCCCAGGGTGACAAAACCTGGGATGGTAAGGCCACCTGGGGCTGCAGGACATCACCTTTGGCCACCACTGCCCACAGCCCTGGCCTCTCACAACCTCACTGCAAACTCCAAGCACCCCATAATTAGGACCTTTATCTGGAAAAATCACAAGTCTCCCACTCCAATGAGAACCTACCTAAATATATGTGCATATATATAGGGTATGGTGTGAGTCTGGCTGTCTCTGCTTAATTGAAGCAACACTGTGCTCTTGAGACATCTCCATCCTGAACCCAACACTGTTTCCATGCAGACAATCCTTATTTTTCCTGCTGTTCCTGCATGGTTTAACATCTGACTTAGCTGTGCAGGTGGCAGGGATGGAGGAGGAAATAAAGGACTTAAACAGAGCCGGGCTTTGGAGCTCGGAGAACGTGCCAGTGTCACGGCACATCAGATGCTCGACGTGTTTGCATTGCAGAGCCTTTTGTATCTTCCAATTTCCAGGCTTAAAAACGTGCTGTTGGATCAAAGTCCCAGGAATTCAGGAGGAAGCTAATTTGTCTGAGGAGATGATATGCATTTCCTGACAACACCTGTGAAATGTTAGAGTTTAATTGGCCTGTACAGCTGCTGCTGAGGGTAATTTTATTCCAGGACTATTTCAGTTCTTTCCTACTATTACTGTTGTAATTCTCGTGTCAAAAATCCCAAGCCCATTTTAAAGGGAGGCAATGCAGGACTGCAGGAGCAGTGGCTCTCAACACCTGCATGCTCCAGGCAGCCTTTGGGGTGGGATGGTCCAGAGGGTCCCAAGGGTGGCACTTGGGGTATCTCCTGCTCTTCCAGGGTGGGGGAAAGGTGCAGAGACAGGTTTTTATCGCATGGGGAAGGCAGGTTTGCTCCCTTTTCCCCTCTCCCTTCAGTCCCCATCCCTGAGTGAGCTGCCAGAGACTTGCCTGGCATCCAATTTAAATCCTTTTTCTTCTGAGCAGCAGTAAGTGCTCCAGTCCCAATGAGCACCTTATATCAGGCTCTGGATCATTCTCATTCTTTGGTGCCATATATATTTAGCTATTCTGTATTTCCAAACATAAAAATATCTCAGAGAGCCCTTTCTCCACCATGGTAGACACCAGCTGATAATGTCAGGACTAACTCCAACCCATGCAGAACCCAAGCCAAAATTAAACCTTAACTCCTTGGGAACTCTAAAAAACATAAACCCTTTTACTTTTTCCTTTTATCCAACAGCACTCAGATGAAGTGAAAGGGAGAGCTGCTTGGCATTGCTGAAGGCCTGTGCCAAAGGTCCCAAAAGCACAGGTGGGCAGCTTTGGCCACCTCTACATTTATATGATATTGTATTCCCATCTTTTTCCACCTGCACCACAAATCCACAGAGCTACATGGGAATGGCTAAATAGAGAGTGACAACGTGCATTTGTGGGAGGGAATTAAGAGGGACAGAGGAAACCCATCCTTTTCCCAGCACACCCTGCACTTTGTACACTGCATTTATCACCAGCAATAACCTCTGTCTGTGGGAGCAGAGCCTGAGCCCACGGTGACCGTGGCAGCTGTTCCTCCTCCAGCCCATAACCAGCTATGATATTTATCTCTCCAAGGAGGAAAAGCTGTGTGAGGATAACTAATGGGATAAGAGGCACCTTCTGCTTCCACAGCACATCAGCAGGGAAGGGACCCCAGTCCTGCCAACAGGAGCACGTCCTGCTGCTTACTGAAAGCTGCAGGAAACATCAGGAGATCTCCAGCTCTGGAGCTGAAAACAGGGGAAAGAGGAGGACAAAAGGAGCAGGTGGGGAAAGCAATCTGCCCACAGGATCTGATTTCATCCCCTCCAGCTGTACCTTTTCCTTTTGCAGCTCACAGCTCAGCACCCTGGCAGCGCAGAGCAAGCAGTGCTCTAAAAACCTGCTGAAAGGCTCTTTTGCCAGGATGGTCACACTCAGGTGAAGTAACCACGGCAAAGCTGGCAGGTATCACATGGAAAAAGCCTAAATGACTCTCAGCTGAGTCCACAAAAATTACTGCCATAAACTGAAGAAACGGGAAAAGAAAGCTTGGGGGTCCTGCAGGTGAGATTTCAGCCCCACACATCCCACCCTGACCGTGAGCTGCTCTGGCAATGAGGGATTCCATCACTTCATGGAATCACACATTAGTTAGGGTTGGAAGGGACCTTAAAATTCATCCCATTCCACCCCCTGCCATGGGCAGGGACACCTTCCACCAGCCCAGGTTGCTCCAAGCTGTCCTCTCAGTTTACAGCCATTATCCCTTGTTCTGTCACTAAAAAGTCCCTCTCCGGCACTTCCAGCCAGGTGGCGTTTGCCAAATAATCCTATTATTGGAATACTTAAAAATACTTCTTCAACACTGAAATTGTCACTATGAGGCACATTTCCATATTCCTTTTTGCCTTTCCCCACTCCCCATCCAACAGGAATCACGAGAACGATGGGAACAGTGATGGGCAGGAGGCTGCAGCACTGGGCCCTTATTTTACAGGCCAGGAATTTTGGTCAAATCCCCCTATGTGATAATGGATCTTCTTCTAGAAGAAGTTGCTAATAATGCATTTCTATTTCTGGAGCAACTGTCCTATCTGTTATCCTTTAAACAGACACATTTTAATTAATTTTAATTGTAAATTAACATGCAAATTTATTTTTCTTATCTACACAAAAATGACAATACAAATCAATTGCCTGTATAAATTTAGAAATCCTCTTTTGCTTTCTTCTTGCCTTTTTATGTTATTCCACAGATTACTAAAAATAGCCCCAATTCTGCTGGGAAATACAGCCTGAGCTCACAGTTCCTGAAACAACAAAGTGCTTTTGTTCCCTTTCAGGGTGCACAAAGTGAGCAAAACTTGTATATCCAGACCCTGAAATCCAGTTTGAGTCCTGCCTTTTGCCAGCTTTCACCTGGTATTTCTTTTCTAATTATTGCCTGGCCCTGAGAGTTGTTGGGAAGAGCCACCTTGGCCTCAACATCCTCCCATGCCACCAGTGCCCAGGAGTTGGAAGCCCAGCCAGAGCAGAGGTCTCCAACCTCATTGTGAAGGGGACAAACCCCTCCCTTTCCTCCTATATAGACATTTCATGCCGTTTCTCAATTTCCGCGTGACATCTGCTCAAGAAAAGCAAGAGGGAGTGTCCAAGGCCAGCCCTGGGTTCTCCTGTGTGGTCCTACCGTCGTTCCTGAGGATGAGCGGGGTGGGGGGCCCCAGGACCCTGCTGTTGGTCACCGTGTTGGTCACCACGCAGGTGTAGTTGCCCACGTCGGATGCCTCCACCTTGGCGATGTAGAGGTTGCCCGTCTCCTGCGACACGAAGCGCCGGCTGTCCTGGTGCACGAAGGTGGGGTACTCGTTGAAGATCCACGCGTAGGTGAGCTCTGGAAGGAAGTACAAGGTCCCCCAGTTGCGTTAGGAGAACTGGAGATATCACAGCCCATCAAATGGTCTTTACAAACACAAATTTCCACCCTGCACGCAGATCAGATATTCTTGTTCCCCCTTCAGGTTCTTCTGGAATATGATGTATTTCACATTTGCTGCCATGAACATTCCAACCCCACTCCTGACTTTGCCTTCATTCTCCCTCATTAATTTTTTTTCCCTTTAAAGACAGACGGGAGGAGGATGTGCCGAGCCGTGTCATCACCCACTCTGTGTTTTATTCCTTGGGGATTCCTGAATCAGCAAGAAACCTGAACACTAAATTAAGCAGCTGTAATCTTCTGTGTGACTAATTAGACGGTGCTCTGTGTTTTATAAGGCGTCTTTGGAAGTTATTTGGGCAATAAAACAAGAAGTGAGAGCGATGTCACAGCGGCTGCAGCGTTTGGGGGTGAGGTTAATGCAACATAACCCTGTTACATCTGCCCGAGTCACCCTGACAAAGCTCCAAGAACTAAAGTGGGTACAGGATTGCTGCAGTTTTCTAGGGGAATGCTAATTATACTAAAAATCATATTCCAATTTTAATACTCTAATGAGTCATAACTGTAATTGACCTCAGCTCCCATTAGGTACTTTGGAAAATATATTCTGCCCTCATGTCCCACTGTTTACAGAGAGGAGAGGCTGAATGCAGATTGGGAGCTTTTATTTATTTATTTAGTTTGAACAACAGGCTTCTAAAATGCCTGCTTAGACTTTTAGGAAGATATGATAATTATGTTTATGAGGGAATATCTAATCATCATATTTACACATGTGCATCTCATTATAAGGAACCTCACGCTGATGTCAAGAGGATACTCAGAGCAAACAAGGTGCCACTTCTCAGCCAGCTTATTATTTGCTGCAAGGACTTAAGTTTGTTTCTTTTTTCTTTTTTTTTTTTTAAATTTACTCTTGGTGAACAATTATCTTGCTCCTCCAGAAGCAGCCAGCAACAGGCAAATAAACACCACTGCCCTGGCATGCTCAGAGGTGCTGCAGTTTGAGAGACTCTTCACACAGCAGGTTTCCACCCAAGCCCTCCTGAGCTCTGCAATATGACAACATTTTGCATTGGAGAATTGACCCCAGACAAACACAGAATGGGGAGGGTCTTTCTGCATCAATCCCTGTCCCCCCATCCTCCCCAGGGGGTCACACAGTCCCATTCATAATTACAGCCCACAACCAGCAAGCCTTTGGGCTCCTACTTCTCTCTGTAAGTCGGTGTTACTTTAATTGCTAAGGACCCTCTCATTTCCAGGTTAAATATTTCCTTGCTATTCTATAGCTCTGCTCTTCTGGGCTAACGATCCCTTTGGCTTAAAGAGTTCTTGCCTCTTTGCTGGTGAGAGCCATCGAGAGCCCTTCTGCTGTCGTTTTCAAGACAGCCTTTCCGAGGCTATGATGGCTGGAGGAGCTTTCCCTCCCCTCTGCCTTCGTTCAGGTCTTGGATAATCGTGCCACTGGAGCTGAGTGCCAGGCTGCAAACCCTGGGTGAGCAGGTCACAGCTGAGCAGAAGGCAAAGGGAAAGCTGTGCAATGGGGAACACCCGGGATCCCTCCAAACAGAGCAACCCAGCTCAGGGGGAACTAAACCAGACCCATTTCCAGAGAGCAAAACATCGAAATCTCCCCAAAAGCCACCTTCAAACTCTGTTCATTTGGCTATGTAACACTGAGGAACACAGTGAAGATCTGAGGTCGCAGCTCTGCCTTCCTTTCCTTACCATAAATCAATGTCCAGAAAGACACAACTGCCCCAAACACAAAGCATCAGTTCTTAGGAGCAATCCCTTGCTACAGAATACTCAAACCAAGTGGATAATTCTCCCTGTCTCTCTCCAATAACATGGGCCTAATGGCATCCAGAGCACAGGGAATAGCACAGGCTGGAGCATCTCTAAGTGCATCTGCTTGTGCAGCAACATGTAAATAAATCCTCTATCCCGCTCCCTTTGATTTCCTTAGAGATCCCGCTGCAATATTTATGGCTTTTCAAACTTGACGGATTCCTTTTGATAAGGTTTCACTCCCTAATTGCTCTGGAAGTGATAGACAGTTCACATCCCATAAGCAATTTGTAACAACTGTGTAAACAGGCACTTAAAATACAGCCCGAGGTGGCTCCGGTGACGGCGCGTGATGGGAACGTTTACCAAAGTCACCAAGGCAGAGGCTTTGAGCACAAAGGACGAGCAGCAACAGGCAACTCCTGGGTTTCTAATCACACATTACACTCTAAATTCCTTGAGGAATTTCTTACAAACTTCTCCTTTCTAATTTGGGGCCCTTTTCATGTAATTTGTGCCTAATTTACCACGCTTTTAATTTCCCCTTTAAAGCACATTCAGACACAGAACGGAACAGGAAGGTTTCTGCCCTATATTTGCTGTTCTTAAAGCACAGGAGAAACCCCAGGAGCTGCAATCCCAGAGCCACCCACTGCCCAAAGACCCAGGGTGTGCTGTGAGGCTTCATTTTTCCTCATTGCCCTCATGGCCTGAATTGCCATCATGCTATCAAGTTCAACATGAGATGATTTTTGGGTGGCACATCCCTTCTGTAATGACTATCAGCAAGGCCATTTGGGACAGATGCTCCATGCAGCTTGGCTCAAGCCAGAGGGAAGACATTCGACCCCAAACACGAGTCCTTGCTGATGGGCCACAAACACTTGGGTCCTTGGAACGCACCTTCTACAAGCACGTGCTGGGAGAAGGAAAGTGGATTCCTTTTTGCCCAAGGAATGCAGGTTTCTGGACACAAGGTACCAAATAACTGCTCTACTAAAGCCTCAGAGATGGGGAAGACTGCCCTAAATTAGTATCACTCACATCTTGCAAAGGAGCCCCAGGAAAATTTGGGGAAAAGAGCAGAGGGGGTGACAGGAGTGGTAGGAGAAGCTTGATCTGACTTCCAGCTAGCAATTAAAAAAAGAAATAAATTACCCCAGGCACTTGAACACAGATTTAGGACTTATAAGTTCTGCCTTTCAAATTTATTATCAGAGTGCACACAAAGTCTTTATTCCTCCCAAAAGAGAAAAGTTCTGAGCCAATTGCCAGGCCAGCAGCAGAGAAACCTGGAAAATGAGAGATGCAGAGATTTTTGGCAAACCCCACAGCCCTTTGGGGTCTGTTTTGCCTCATTCACCTTCTCATCACTTTTCTAAAGCATTTGATGACAAACTCTGAGTTGGAATCTCCTTGTGCTGCCCCTGGAATATTCTGCTCTAGACAAGAAACAAAACTAGAAACACTTCAGAATTTCAACTTTCTCTAAATTACACCAAGCAGTGAAGAAAAGTTACTGAAATTCCGAAATTACTGAAAGCTGCACAGAAATTCTGCTACGAGTAATTATTATAATTAGACCTTATGGTTTGCCAAAACAACATTTCCTGGTTGCCTGTCTTGGGAAATATATATATATATTTTGTCTTTGCCTTTAAGGCCAAGAAACTCTTCTTGATTTTTTTTTTTAAAGTCTCTTCCATAAAGTCAGGGCTGCCACTTAAAAAGGTCTCTGGGGCTATTATGGGAAAAGCTATTAAAACATCAAGATTATGGGAACCATAAAGCTGAATAGAAGAATGAAATTTTGGAATTAGTATTAGCCAAAAAAATGGGGATCATTTATCATTTTTAATAAGAACAGTGTGGGTACAACACACTATTATTTTTTTATAGGCTTTACTGAAAGTTACAGAGATGAATCCCATCTTTAATGATTCCTATAATTCCTGTGTTATCACCCACTATGTCACTCCCAAGCTGGACAGGCAGGAACTGCTTTTGAGTGTGAAATAGAAGGTTTGCAGCATTTCCTGTAAATTGTGATGCACAAAAATTAGATCTCATTATGCATGGCAAGAAAACAAAATGTAATTAAGGAAATGAAGAAATCCTCCCTTTCAAATCCCCCAAGCAACCCAAATAAGGGTGCAGAACTACATGATTTTGAGGCAGTTTGAAAGGAAAGGGGAGGCTCATCCAGGCACGTTCTAAACAACAATAATTCAACCCCAGATACTCTCCTTGCATTTCCCTTGATCATACAGCTCCATAAAAGTCTGGCTGCTTTTTAATTTCACTTTTAAATGTCATTTTTTTTGCAGTCTGNCATTTCCAGATAAATCCCATAGCAAGAGTGAAGCCACAAGGAGCTTTTCCTGGGAGAAATTATTCCCTCAGGTGGTGAGGAACTGGATATAGCACAGACAAGTGTCTGTTACTGTCTGGCTGGGAGGTGCCAAAATATTTATGTATTTCTATAATAAAATTATATTTTATTATATAATTAAAAAATTATATAAAAAGCTATAATATTTTACCTATCTAAATACTATTTTTATCCAAATAAATTTCTTTTATTTTAAATATCCAAATACCACAATAACATTTTGCTGTACAACCCCCAGATCACACCCACTGTGATGTTGTTAAGCAATCAGCATCTGTAGCCCCACGAATCACAGAACCTGAGCTGGAAAGGAGGCTCCAGCACAAAGAACTGCCTGAAAATGCCCTGGGAAAAGGGAAAAGAGGATTTTCAAGCAAAGCCCAACCCCTGCCTGAGGTACCACACATGGTCCTTCCCAGCTCTGGGGTCTCCTCACCCATCACCTGATGGAAACTGTGCCGTGGTCCCTGGACTTTTGGACCATTTTTCTCTCCCACAGTTTTATTTTAATAGCAAACTGCATGAATTATGCACTGTATGTATTTTTGTGGGCCTGCAGACCGTTTCATTACCCTGCTAGAACATTGGATCAATTTTTTATCTTCTAGCCTTAAATAATCGGAGAATAATTTAAAGGAATCAACCTGGACAAAAGCACCATCCAGTAATTTCCCCCTTGGCTCCGTGCTCTGCTGTGTCCATCACACCCCACCCCAGCTTTGGGCTTCAAAGGCAGGATTTAATAAAAAGAATGATAAATAATGAACAAGATTAATCTAAGGTTAATAATACATTCTGGGATGAACCCTCAGCTGTGCTAAACCTGATGACACAGTAACCCAGCAGCCAGCCAACAGTTTGCACGCAGAGAAATGTGCTGTCAAAGCGTGCAAGAAGGAGAAAAATGGACAGAGTGCCCAATTTCTGCCTTGGATTCAGTCTCCCAGCAATCCTTCCTGCATGCAGAGGGGATAATTAAAAGGGCAAGAGGTCTTCATTACCTGAAGCCTAATCAATCCCCCCCTGTATCTGCAGCATGTCCATGTGGTTTATCCAGGAGCAGTGAGACATCTGATGGCTGGACCCACCTGGCCTGGCTTCTGTCCCCGAGCAGCCTCCAGCACAGTCGATGGCTGAAGAAACTATTGACTTTTTTTTTATCTGATAAACTTAGGAAACTGTCTTACAGGCATTTACAGCTCAGCCCTGTCCTGCCTGAAAAGAAAGCCCACCAGTAAACCCAACCTGTACTTGTCATAAGGGCTTCCATACCTTGGTGTTGATGGAACTGGGGAACCTTGCCCAGGATTAGGTTTGATGCCAGTTGGTTTCATGCACCTCTGGCTTAACTTTAAATCTCTGGAGTCAGGCTCAACCTATGATAATTGCCACTGAAGGGAATTATCACAGAATGCTGGAATGGTTTGGATTGGAAGGGACCTTAAAGCCCATCCAGTGCCACCCCTGCCATGGGCAGGGACACCTTCCACCAGCCCAGGTTGCTCCAAGCCCCGTCCAACCTGGCCTTGGACACTCCCAGGGATGGGATTTCCAATTATGAATTGAAATCTTATTTCTGATAAAGCAGCTTCAATCCTGGAGTGAAACACCCTCACCACCCCTGGCACAAAGGAGGTCCCACAGAGAGTCAAGGCAGCTGATTTATGATGAAATCAAGATTTCAGGAAAACCTTGGGAGCAGACATTGCAACATGCCAGGTAACTACACCAAAACAACCCTAAAAAGGGGCAACAACCCAGAAAGCACTCACAAGTGGATAAATACCTAGAGATGTGCTACAACCTTTACCCCTCCTAATGACCCAACACCCTTCTTCTGGGAGCCAGGAGACACATCCTCGCTCTCCTGTGGCACTGATTCAAGCCTAGGTGCTTTCACAGCTTTTCCCTCTGAGCAATGTATGGATCTGGATGATGCTTTCTCTGTTTGTAACTTCATTTCAGTGAGGAAATTCCAGTAACAATAAAAAGAATAACAGCTTGCAATGGTCCAGAGATTGGCATCAACATCCTTCTAAGGAAACAAATACTCCTCTTCACCTGCCAGCCAGGGAGAAATACCTCCGTGGCAGATACTGGCAGCAGCAAATGCAAAGAGAAGAGAGAATTGACCAGAAAAAAAGATAAAAAGGGGCTGGACTGAAGCTGCTAATTATAGGCAGACATCAAATGAGAATAAATACTTTGCAAGCTGGGTTTGTGCACACACTGAGTTTTAATTCTGCACGGCATTTTTGCTGTGAGAGATTCAGTCTGATCCTCTGCAGGCTCGTGTTACATAAAGTGCTACACCACCTGAAGGAATGACTCACAGATTTAATCCAGCAGTTTGTTTTCTGTTCAAAGTCAGAGAGAGTTAGCCTAAAAATCTTTTCTGGTGTGCACTTGCTTCAGTAAAGCTAAAGGTCCCTGGGCTTGTTTTAAAACATATTTCAATGTGACCTAGCTAATCCTTTAATACCAGCTTTCACTACCTTTGATCAGCCTCTTACTGCAGCTGTAAGAGATTAGATCAAACCTTTAAAAAAAAAACCCACAAACTTGGTTGCAGAGAATTTTCTTGCTGCAGGGAATTAATATGATGATTAACTCCCTGGCTGAAATATGTGCCCAAGCAGCACAGGGGGCATGTCCCTCAGGGCACTGCTGGTGATGCTGTGGCACTTGCCTGTAGTGCCCAGGAAAAAGCACTCTCTTCCTATATTTGATAGAGAAACAGTGTTTTGACAGATAAACAGTGTTTGGATATCTACCAGCTGAAAACATCATCAGGGCTGCACATTCATCATATCATTTAAACAAATCATGGTCATATATATAGACATTTCCTATGTGTGAGGGAACAGTAAATGCCCAAACCAACACCCCCACGTGTCTGCCAACAATAAAACATCACCCCTATAGGAATGAGGGCTTACACAGCCAGGACTATGACATGGAAAAACCCAAAATTGACTGGAAAGGTGGGGTTACATCAATGCAGACCAACATTCTGCTGTGAAAGCAGATCAGCATCTCGGGCTGGTTCAGAGGGCTTTGCAGAGCCCAGCTCGAGTTTGGAGGGAAAGGCTGGTTGCCCCACGGGCAGCAGAGCCTGGGAGCAAGACTCTGATCTCTGATTTATTTTATGAAGAGATCACAGGATGGTACAGCTTTCAATAAATGCCTATTGACTGGATCCTGTCAGAGGACACATTTCACTCATGTGCAGCCAAACCCTGCCAGCTCTACCCCCTCTCAATCCCATTTCACTCTTCATTTAGTGCTGACTGCAACTGAGCAGGGGAAGGAACCACATGACTGGCTTGCAGATGATTTCCCTTTAAAGATGTCACGAGCTGTCACTGATAAATAAAAAATCCATTAATGCCATGTTCCTTATTATTTTGGTATTTCCAAGGTCTTCACTGGAGAGCTGAGCCTCTTTTGGTTCTGTGTTGCAGAGCCCAGAGATCCTCCCCTGCCCATGACCCCCCAAGATGGGACATGGACATGTCGTGGTAGGTGATGCCACCACTGAAGGTGATAAATTACATGTGCAAGTTTCAAAGTTTGGGTCCAAAATCTCTTCTTGCCTGTGACCCTATTTTGCAACTCCAAATTCCTCCCTGCTGCAGTGAGGCAGATCACACACACCACCTCAGGTGCTTAAATTAGTGTAAATCTATAATGAGCTTGGCATTTGTGCTGTTAGGAATATTTGTAATTTCATAAATCTCTCAATTAAAACGGCGCTGCATGTTCTCTGTGCTGTCAGAAACATCAAGCCAAAGCACTCCCAAATTAGAGGGGAATTTATCCTTATCCCTTATCCTCAAATATGTTGATAAACTTGTGCACAAACTGAATCAGCAGTTTTAGAGAAAGGATTATGTCAGATTAATTTTAATCTAATCCATTTCTATCTCCTGAGCAGCTTTTTACTTCTTGCTTTCAATAATTTAAACAGTGACTGTGGCACAGCATAAAAAATAAATGATGGGAGATGCACTTTAAATGGAAGTTACAACTCTCAATCACATTTTATTTAAATGAGAGTTTCATATGCCTGATTTTAAGTTTAATGAAGCCCATTTTTGCTGAACTGTAATAATCCTGCCCACGTGGCACCAGGGGCAGACGGATGATGCTCTCCTGCAGCTCCCACAGAAGCTCCATGTCTGACTCACCTACTCTGCTATGGAAAGAGACACCTTGAGTGAATTTTGGGCTGTCAGATACTGACACTTCTAGCTTGGGAGCTGGGACTTTTCCTGCTGTATGGGGACATGTGAGTGACAGCCACTATTGAGAGGAAAAAGGGATTCATTCAGATATTTTTGCTGTTGTGCTGTCTGCTCTCCTCATTGTCTTCTCCATCTCCCCCATATCTCCAACAGTCATCAGAACCCCCTCCAGTGAGCAGCACCAAATAAATCCTGTTTGAATTTCACGTGTTCCCATTCCAGGAAAGACACCTGTGACCTGCAGAGCCCCAGCTCATGGGAACACCACCTTGCTGGGGCATTTTCCTGTGACTTCTGTATTCCCTGCAGCCTGCAAGCAGAACCAGCCATGAATGACACAGTTTAGATCCTGTCCCATGGCCCAGAGAGGTCAGCAACCCTTCTGGTGCTGCAGGTTCATGTCTGCCAACACCAATCCCACTGCCACAGCCAAATATGTGAAGTGAATCTCTGACTAGTGCTGGTGCAAAACATTTCCCTGACTCCTTCTTTTCCTTTCCCAGTCAGTTTACCTGCTCATGTTTTCACTCCAGCCTTTGGAGTGATCCATGACAGGCTGCTCAATGACCTTGCAGCACTTTGACAAATAGTTGAACCAGCTTACAACCAGCTTAGCAGATTTTTTGCTTGGTTTCCTGGAGAAATGGAACTTTTACAACCACGGTGCCCACCCAGCTGTGAGAAACTCCTCTCCAAATTAGCTTCTCACTAATTGGAACCAAATCTGACCAAGCAGCAAAGGCTTACGAGACATTAAGGCAGGAGAGAAAGAGGAGAAACGATGAATACCTTGATCAGGAGAAGGCAGGGGTAGCTCAGCCCTTCAGGAATCTGCTTGGCAAGAGGGAAGTGCTGCATCCTGGGCATCCAGGTTGTGTAAGAACCACATTTCTAAAGAGCTCTGGGCACCCCACACTGAAACAAACAGCAGGAAACTAAAGGCTGAATGTTGAGGTTACTGTAGTGAGGAGAAGGGGAGGCATGGAATGCTCTAGGATTCCTGCTAGGTAAGAAATGCACCAGGAGAAGCATTCTCATCCCAACAAATAACTAGCAGAATTGGTAGGATTCCATTCTTCTCAAGTGGGAATGGAAACAACCCAACTAGGGCTTGGGCTTAATGATCCTCATGGGTCCCTTCCTGCTCAGGATATTCTGTATTTCCATGAGACACCCCAAGTCAAAGATCTGGTCCTGAGATGCTGATTTAGCACTGAGGGGCTGATGTTCTTCAAGGCCCTGCCCAAAGCCACCCTGAACTGGTTCCCTGAACACGAGACACAATTTGGGTGACACAGTTTTTACAAGATACTCCCCCAACCCTTTTGTCACACTAAAGGCCATCAGCCACACTCAGGGCCAAAACATTCCCACTGTTTGCAGCCCATGAAGTGTCCATCACCACTCGAAAAAAAATAAAAATACAAGGGGTGAAAAAGTGACCAGACAAGTAAATACACACTAATCATTTCTCTGCAGAGCCCAGAAGTGGTTTCAGCCTCACTGTAATCACTAAAGTGCTTTCTGAAAACATGTCTGGTGTCCACACTTCACTACCGACTGTACAGCATGAAAGGCTGAGATTGAGATGGAATCAGAATTGCCATCTCTGCTGTCAAATGCTAAAATTTAGTTAGTTCTACTTGATTAAGCTGTGCAACAGAACTAAAAGTTCTCCCAGATACTGGGAGGGAAAAAAAAGGCAGGAGAGAATGAGAAAACCTGAACACATCCATTATGTGAAAAGATGTGAGAATAATTCTCTGTCAACATTTCAGCTCCCAGACTCAGCCATGGCTGTGCTTCCTACAGGAGTGATGGCATCAGATAGGAAAGAGTTATGGGAACAACTGAGCCTTAATGAATTTCCTCCTCTTCAGAAGATGGAATTTTACAAGTGCATGGAGAACATGGGCTCTGCAAAGAGACAGAAAACTGATTTTCCTTAAATCCTGCCTTTGTTGCCTCAAGGAGAAATACTCCAAGATGCCCAGAAAGGCTTTCTGACTCCCAGCAAGGAGCAGAGGGACAAAGTGTCCAGGGAACTGAGGGCCAGGGGTAGAAATCATGTTGGGGACATTCAGTCCAGGGTCACCAGGAACTCTGTTAGAGCCCCTTTGCAGTTGGCCAGAAGAAGACACATCCTGTAGAAACATCAGCACGTTTCCATCTGCACATCAAAGCACTTTGTTATCTAAAAGAAGCCACCAGCTGATTTGTTTCTTGCACAGATTAGTGGGATAAATCAGGAGTGAGAACAAATATGCTCCAGATGTGGTGAGTGAGATCCAAGAATAGGAGCCACCTCCAGGGATTGCAAAGGGAACACAAAATTCAAACAATCCACTAACTGAGAGCTCATTTTTGCCACATTCACCATTTCTCCCAGCACTCAGAAACCTCCCTTTCCACAGGGGTTTCCCACGAGGGCTGGAAGGCAAATGTCATAGATCTTCCTAAAGATGAGCCAAGGGAGATTCATAGGAGGGTGAGTAAAAAAACCCCTAAAAGACAAGTTCATTTATCTCCCCAGGGAAGGATTTACAGACAGCCCTGTTCTGCATGAGGATGGGTGTGCTACCAGCCTGGCAAGTGCCACAAAATACTTTCCAGGACTGCATTTTTTTAGCCTCTGGACTCATAATGAAATGCCAGGGATATTAGAGGGAATTTGAAAACTGGAGTTGTTAAAATATTAACAACCCTGCCCTGACTATCAAATAAATCTAATAAAAGTGGCAGCTAAATTACTCAGTTCCCACAAACTTAAAAGAAAAGAACTATTTGGCTCAAAAGAATATTGTGTCTTAAAATGTGGAGATAAAGTTAAAAGGACAGTGACCTCCAAATAATTCCCAGGCATATCCCCTTTGGAACACAACTCAGAGCCCTGAGAAACACAAGTGAGTGTTTGCTTTGGTTTTTGGAGCTTTTTGTTTGTTTGTTTCCATCAAGTTTATCTCAACAAGAAATGTATCTTGCCAAATGTGATAAACAACACTGAAAAGAGCAAACAGCAAAGGCAAACTGTTTCCCCCTGCAAAGCTCCCCTCAAAAGGAAAACATCTGCACCAATGGCTGAACTTAGACACTATTTTACATTTTGAAATGGTTCATGGATTCTAAATGGCTTCAAAATAAAACAGAAAGGAACGCTTGGAAAAAACAAAGGCTGTTTTGGTTGGGCTTTTTTGGTTTTGGCTGGTAATGCCCCACAGGGTGCCCAGAGAAGCTGTGGCTACCCCTGGATCCCGGGAAGTGTCCAAGGCCAGGTTGGACAGGGCTTGGAGCACCCTGGGCTGGTGGGAGGTGTCCCTGCCCATGGCAGGGGTGACACTGGATGGGCTTTGAGGTCCCTCCCAACCCAAACCATCCTGTGATTCTACGGCTGATCTAGCAGGGATTTGAACATATAAAGCAGTAGAGCTTTGTTTTGTGGTATCCAAATTCTAAGACATGCTGAGATACCTTAACAAGTCCCACCAAAAAAGTCATGGAGATGTTCTGATGTTCCTCCAGGCCCAAACCCATTATGGTGGCTCAGTTACTGGGGACTGCCCAGTTAATGCTGTGGAAGTGGCCAGTGGCTGCAATGAGACCCCTTGTGTTCTGCATCAAAACCAAAGCCAAATTTTAGCTACACTCCTGCTTTTAGGATTTTTACCTGTTTTCTCTTGTCCACTTAAATACCAACAGCTGCTCATGGTGCTGTAACCCAGGCCCCCAGTGCCACCTGCCCAGAGCAATGTTTACTCTCACATTATATTTTCTGTGGAGCTTCACAGGTAGGATGGTCCACACGGGACCATCCTTAGGCTTTGGATTAAAGGAGCAGCGGAAATAATGAGGGAATGCCCTTCACACACAGGGGAATTATCTCAGGATGATGTAACAACCCAGGTAGGGTTCTGCAAATCCTTTAGTGCAGAACAAAGGCACAAAAAGCAAGGGAAAAGAAGTGAAACTTCTGACAGACAAGGAGTCATAAATACAGCAGGACTGGCCTCGGGGGCTCGAGCATCGGCTGCTGCGAGAGCAGAAAACACGACAGGAGCAAATGTTTCATTTGCATTCATCCTGGTTTCCAGCTCAGAGGCTTCCTGAGTTCCAGAGGAACATTTATCTCCCGAAGCTCCAGCACTGAGCACACACTGGATCACAGGAGGCCACCACATCATTGTGCTGCTTACCGAAATGTCCCACCAGAAGACATTATTCCAGTGAATACCCTCATCAGTGAAGCAACAGTATTTTCCCTTTTTATTTTTTTTTAAATATTTCATTTTCAATGCACACGTGAAATTCAAGTTAAAAATGACAATAATAATATAAAAGTGTATTTTTTCCCCAGATAGCCCCATGCTGCAGCATTGATCATTAATGCCACCAAGGCACTTTTTGCAAGGATGCTGAAGTCAGGTTTGCTGCCCTAATCAAGTCTAAAATAAGCAAGTGCATTTTCTCCATCCTACCTCGCCCTTTCAATGAAAAGGATTATCTTTCCCCCCTGAGCTGAACGTCTCTCCTGTTGCCCTACAACGTTAAACACTTGCAATGTTATACCAGGGGACTGGGGGGAACTGATCCCTACAGCTCTGCTTTGCCAACACTGCGGGGCCGGAGCCTGCCCGTGGAACACGGTGGTTTCCCAGGAGCAGCTGCTTCCAGGGACACCTGATACTCCCTGCTCAAGCTCATCCTCATCCACATCCTCAGCAGGATGTGGCTGTGGGAGTTGGAACAGCCCAAAGAGCTTCTGCTGCTCCAGGAGATGTGCAGGTGTTGGCTCATGGAAACGCTGCGATGGCTGAGAAGAATTAACCCCGCACTTGGGACTTTTCAAACTCATCCTTATTTCTAACCTTGGGAGGAAGGAGAGGTAAAAGAAAATACTGCCCCAGAGCAGATTAATTCCTGCAGAACACAGGTCTTGGTTTGAAATAACTGGACCTGTTGTGAGTGTCCATTAAATACTTTCTATGCAAACCACAAAGCAACAACTGGCACAACTCCAGGCCAGCTCAGTTACAACACTGTAATAGCATCAGTTGAGACTAATTGTGGTGCTGGCTACAATTAGAGATAATTTTGTAGCTGCAGTAGAGCAGGTCATGGATGGTGGTCATGTGGGCAGTCATCTCTCACACAGATGACTAAGGGAAATAATTACCCTTGAGTTTTCTGCCTCTCTGGGCACCAGAACTGCTCTCACCTCCTGCTCAGCACAAGACACTTCCTCACACACTGAACCCAAATTGGAAATAATGGCAGCACCTTTCTGGAATTTATTTTGGCTCATCACTAAATAAACCCAGACCAAACCTTTTGAATCACCTGGACAATCTCCTCATTGATCACACCACCACCTGCCACACAAGGTGCTCACGCTGCAAAGGGGGCAAAACAGAAACCTCTCACAAGCACAGAAACAAAAGTGTACAATCCCTGCCCTGTCCATGTCCCTGTAGGACACAGCAGCCTCCTGGGCTGTGGAGCAATGGGAGGCAGCACCACATGGCCATTGGTGTCCCCTGAGCCCGTGGGGTCAGTTCTGTAAAGTGGCAAAGGGCCCATCTGCTCACGTGGGAGCAGAGCAGCTCCTTAAGCTCCTGTCCCCTCCTGTCTGAGCAATAAGCTCAGCCTAACCCCAGCCAGGGCAATCTCCATCCAGCTGATGAGCACAGACAGATTTCAGAGCAGGACTGCAAATTTCTTTAAAAGGGATCCATGGATGATGACCACTCGTCCTGATGGAACAAACAACCTCCTGATGAAAGGGGCAGCTCCAGGGCTGGTTGCTGCTTGTGGTGGTTGCTGGCACAACACACGGGGCCTGTCGGGCACACACTGGCCATGCCCCAGGTGACATCCAGCAGGAATTGGTGATGGAATCACTCCCTCTGCCACACATTGCTTTTCTATCAATGCAACAGTGCACGTGTTCAGGAAGTCAGCCCTGTGCCTGGGCTGGCACATTTGAAATAAATAAATGTGTGCTAAACCAAAAGAATCGTTTTGAATTTTCTAAGCATTTATAGCACATTCTTTGAAGCAAACACCACCGAAGGACTTGCCACATAAAATCAATCACAGGGTCATTTAGACCTTTAAGATCACGGAGTCAGAGCATTAACCCAGCAATTCCAGACCACCACTCAACCATGTCCCCAAGTGCCACATCCACACGGCATTTGAATCCCTCCAGGGATGGCAAATTGTCTTAAGATTTTAAGCACAGCAAAATTTGTAATAATATATAAATAANTGGGTGGGACCTGGGTGGATGGAAGGTGGGGCAGCTGGAGGCTGAGGAGCATCAGAAGCACCAAAAGGATCAGCAAAAGCCTCCACAGGTTGGTGAGGGGCAAAGGTGCTGATTTACCCAGAGCAGAATTCAAGCCTCCAGCACCTGTAATGCTGGCAGAGCTGTGTTTTATGAGCTTATGGAGAATTATTGCCCTAAATAACCAATTCCATCATCACCCAGCCTGTTCCCTTTAGGAGCTTGTTACTGATGCTCTCACAACCCATGTGTGGAGACCCTTCCTCTCCCATAACAGCTCCCTGTTACGCACACAGCTCTTTAATTCAATTAAATTCCTGCTTCCCCCTCTCTCTTTCCCTCTCCTCGGGACCCAGGAACTGCAAAAATACAACTCCCTCTCCTCTCCTTGCCTGCTGAATCCAAGCAGCTTGCTCTGAGTGGGGAGGTGACTCTGTGGGCACCAAGACATGGAATCACTTGGGCAGCCTTTGACCTTTAACAGCCCCCTGCATTTCAATTTTCATTTATTCCTGTCCTCAGTGTAGCTGAGCCTTGGTTTGGCGACTGCAAACCTTTTGTCAGTGCTGTTGGGAACCAGAGGAAACGCAGAGGTGATAAATATTTATCAGCAGGAACATCATTATGAGGTTACAAGGATGAAAATTTGAGTTTTATTCCCTCCCTACATTTTAAAAACAGATAAATAAATAAAATCAGAAGTTGCCACCACTTCATTTCCTGTTTGTTTTAGGAAAGAAACTTTTATGGAGCTTTCCTGCTAAAGCCAAATTCCAAACAAATCCCAGACAAAAGGGAAGGTACAGTGGGAGTCGTGAGTAAACAATTTGTCAGTCACCACAAGTGTTCCAGCACAGCTCTGCCAGACCTTCCACTGCACATCACATAATTATTATATTAAGTGTTTTCATTTGCATTTTAGTGGATAAATACTGAGAGGGTTTACAGAGCCTGCTGCACTCCAATGCCTTGTTTGTGAAAACAAAACTAGTCCAAACCCTGCAGTTTCCCAGGCTCAAGTCTGAGTCTGTAACTTTGCTGTGTGATTGTCTTTGTCCTTCTGTCTGTTTTTGGTTTAAGACAGAAGAAAACCTATTATTAATGGAAATATTTTAATTTTTCATTCCTGAATTCTATAAAATTGACAGGATCTTTCTGCATTTTACAGGAGCCACTAAAACATTGCTCTGACCACCTGCCAGCCCGTAGATTTTAATGTATTTTGACTGCATCCAGGCACAAGGCTGGATCCNAGGATCCATGGATGATGACCACTCGTCCTGATGGAACAAACAACCTCCTGATGAAAGGGGCAGCTCCAGGGCTGGTTGCTGCTTGTGGTGGTTGCTGGCACAACACACGGGGCCTGTCGGGCACACACTGGCCATGCCCCAGGTGACATCCAGCAGGAATTGGTGATGGAATCACTCCCTCTGCCACACATTGCTTTTCTATCAATGCAACAGTGCACGTGTTCAGGAAGTCAGCCCTGTGCCTGGGCTGGCACATTTGAAATAAATAAATGTGTGCTAAACCAAAAGAATCGTTTTGAATTTTCTAAGCATTTATAGCACATTCTTTGAAGCAAACAGCACCGAAGGACTTGCTACATAAAATCAATCACAGAGTCATTTAGACCTTTAAGATCATGGAGTCAGACCATTAACCCAGCAATTCCAGACCACCACTCAACCATGTCCCCAAGTGCCACATCCACACGGCATTTGAATCCCTCCAGGGATGGCAAATTGTCTTAAGATTTTAAGCACAGCAAAATTTGTAATAATATATAAATAATCTGGACAACACAACATCCACACGGCATTTGAATCTTGCAAATATCCTTCACGCCAACGAGAAGTAAAGTGCTTTACCTCCAGAATGGGGTGGGGGTCCACACAGCAGCACCATGCCCTGGCCCTGGCGCACTGACACCGTGCTCCTCGTCCTGGTCTTGAAGTTCTCAAGATCTGCCAAGAGAGAGACAGCTCAGGCAAAGGGTCATTGATGGCTTCTCCTCGTAAGAGGCACCAAAGCT
>WBMV01008316.1:34931-48968 GCA_013396655.1 Campylorhamphus procurvoides | reverse complement strand
CACTGAAGTGCTGCTTCAAACAAGTCATATCTGGATTAATGGAAAACTCCTCCAACCAAAAGACAACATGACCACTCTGCAAACTACCTTGTGCTCCCACTGACTTCCAAAACTCCCATCCAGATGCTTGACCAGCTCAGCTTTCAATGAAGAATAAACAGTTTCATGGAAAAACAGAATTTTCTGAGTTGGAAGAGACCCACAAGCACTGAGTCCAACTCCCAAGCGTGGAAAGAAGCTCGACAGGATTATATCAACTTCAAAAGACAGAGCTTTGCTATTTAGAACAGATTTTTGTGGGGAAAACCCAAAAGTGACCATACCTACAAAGCAACTCAAAGTTCACAACCCTGAATTTAGAGAGCAGAAATAAACTGGAATAGCACCTCTGAGGTGAGGGCACAGTCTGCCTCCAGCAGTAACACAGGTACAAGGTGGGAGAGGGACAGATGCCTGTTGGTGGGCATTAACACAGTGGACTTTTCCAAAAAAACCCTCTGTATCATCCCTGAAGGTTCGAGAAGGCTGAGGGGTCCTACAGGGAATCTAAAAGTGCCAGGAGAAGCTCCCAGTTATCAGTAAGAGACAATTCCTAAGCCAGACTTGCTGCACCACTCCTGGCTGTACATTCTGGCTCCACAACACAGCACAAGAGCTCAGGATTCAGATCCAAAGTTCTACCAAGTGGTAAGATGGTTTTGCACACCCAGCTGTCAAGCCTTCAGCTCCTTGTAAGCGTTAGTGGCAATAAAATTCGTATTTGGGCTCAAGCCCTGCAGCAGCACCTACATCCAGTCAGTGCCAGGTAAACAGGCAGCTGGCTCAGGGCTGGGACACGTCACCCCTTCCCTACAGGGCAATAATGGCAGTGCCAGGGAAGGGCTCAGAGCCCCAGAACCTGCACAGCAGCCTGGCAAGAAGTCCCCAAAAAAAATCAATGCTCAGCCAGTTCTCCTGCAGGGCAGAGCCAGCTGCACAGCAGGGCTTTGGGAGCAGCCTGCAGGGGCTGTGCAGGAAAGCACAGGCATGTCAAAACCAACACAGAGCTGATAAACTTGATGAGGTTGCTTCACTTAACTCACTGCCAAGAAACCTTTGACTCTGGTGTCTCCAAGTCCCACCAAAGAGCTGAACCCCTTGAGCTGGTGCTGGAAGGGAAGGTGGTCCCACCACACCTCGGGCACAGCTCCTTCCTCCAGCAAAGTGGTAAACAGGATCAGGGCCCTGATCTGGGCTAAAAACAGTAACACCTTTCCTTTTAATTAAGGAAAGAAAAGCTTTGTGATGGAGTTTGCCAAGCAGCTTCACACACTCGTGGGAGGTAGAAAAAGGGTTAGGGTTGGGTTAGGGTTAGAAAAAGAGGCCAGAGCAAGGGCAGGGCTGGCACAGAACCCCAGGATCACTGAGGTTGGAAAAGCCCTCCAAGCCCATTGAGTGAACAATCCCCACCTTGTCACCCAGCCCAGAGAATTGGGCACCACATCCAGTTCCTCAAAGAAGATAAAGATGGCCCTGCCCGTCAGGCCCAGCTGGAGACACTGGATTTCCACACTCAAGTAACCCTGGAGGGCACAGGCAGCCAACTGGGACCTGGGCAGCTCTTGGGGAGGATACTGGTTTTCCACATCCATTCCCCTGGGGCAGAGAGGAAACCTTAACACTCATCCCACCCTTTTAAGGCTGGAAAACATCTTGCTGTCCACAGGGCTGGGGGAGACACTGGGCCAAAGATGGACAGGAAGCCTCAGCAGCCTGAAACCTCAGAACAAATGGCATTCAAAGGGCATTTGCTGCCTGGTTAAGGGAGGTGCCCTGCTTGCAGAGACTGTAAATAAAACCAGTTTGTTTCTCAAGTGCTCATTTACAACCCAGAAACTTGAAGAGGAAAAATAACTTCTTTGCAGAAGTTCTGTTTGCACAGCAAGAGCTGAAGGTGGCAGGAGGAAGGGAAGGGAACCCACTGCAAACCCTTTCAAGCACAAGGAAATGGGGAAAGCCAACACTTCTGTTTCCAATGGCATTCCAAGATCTGAGCTTGGCAGTGACAACAGCCAGGGCACTGCTGTGCCTAAAATGTGGGTTCCAGGTTGTTAATTCACCAAATGCCCCAAAGCAAGAGGCCAAACACAAAGATAAAGGTGGTGACTTAGCTGCCTTTCCAAACAGACACTTAGAATGGTTTGGAAGGGACCTTAAAGCTCATCCCATCCCACCCCCTGCCAGGGCAGGGACACCTTCCACCAACCCAGGTTGCTCCAAGCCCTGTCCCACCTGGCCTTGGACACTTCCAGGGAAGTGGCAAACACTGCCCTTCAGAGGAAGAAAAACCATCCAAGGTCAGCCATGAATAAAAACCTGCCCAATGAAGGACAAACCCATCACTGCAATGACACTGCTGATGGGAGACAACTCTTTGCCTTGTTCTGACCAACTCTGGGGCTCAGCCTTCCAAGGAGAACTGAGAGCTGAAAGTTCAGAAACAGCTGCAAGAGGCAAACACAGAGACCCCAAACACCTGCAGTGCCTTTTAAAGGTTGCACAGGACACAAAGAGACTCCCCCAGTGCTGGGCTGTGTTAATGCTTTGGAACAGAGATTATCAAGCCCAGAGAAACCTTAATCCTCACTGAAACCTCTACACCACACCACCCTACAGGCAGGTGCTTGGAGAAACCTTGGGATAGGGGAAGGTGTCCCTGCCCATGGCAGGGTTTGGAATGGGATGAGTTTTAAAGTAAAAGGCCCAAAGACCCATCCAACCTGGCCTCGGACACTTCCAGGGATCCAGGGGCAGCCACAGCTTCTCTGCCCAACCTGTGCCAGGGTCTCCCCACCCTCAAAGACAACAATTCTTTCCAATATCCCATCTCTCCCTGCCCTCTGGCACTGGGAAGCCATTCTCTGTGTCCTGTCCCTCCATCCCTTGTCCCCAGTCCCTCTCCAGCTCTTCTGGAGCCCCTTTAGGCTCTGCAAGGTGCTCTCAGCTCTCCCTGGATCCTTCCCTTCTCCAGGTGACCCCCCAGCTCTCCCAGCCTGGCTCCAGAGCAGAGGGGCTCCAGCCCTGCAGCATCTCCTTGGCCTGCTCTGGGCTCTGTTTTAAGAGTTGTGGCACTGCCCAGTGCAGGTGGGCTTGTTCCCAGCACAGCTGGAGAACCACAGGCTCTAGAGCTGATGCCCCAGGTGACAAACCTGGGGGCAGGGCAAACCCCAGAGCTGTGAAGGGGGGACACATCCTATTCCATGGGATGGGCAGGAGCCCACAGGAGCTCATACTCCAGTTCCAGCACCCTGTTCCAGGTCCCACTTCCAGCACCCTGGCTCCATCCAGGTGAAGCATCACCTGCCAGGTTTGCTAAAATCCAATTCACGTTTAAAACACTCTAATGAAAAAGCAACTCTCACTCCTAAAATTACTCTGCTTCTTCTTTAGAAGAGCCAGCACCTAACTACTACAAAATGAGATGACATTTCAGTACCTCAAAGATCCCCAGCTCCAAAATATCCACAGTGTCATCTCTTCAGAACATCCAGAGTCAGCTCCCCTCTCAGGGAACACAATCAAGTCACAGCCACACCATAAGCATCAAACACCTTCCACTGGACTCAAAGAGCCCCCACAACAACACCCTGCAGGAGAACAGTGATCCAAACCCACAGAGCAGCATCAGACACTACAGAGGGACCATAAACCAACCACCCCCAGACAGGGATCTGAGCCACCAAGCCCTGAAAACCACAGAATCGCAGGAGAGCAGGGGTTGGAAGGGCCCTCTGGAGATCACCCAGTCCAATCCCTTGCCAAGGCAGGGTCACCAGGACCAGGTCACACAGGAACTGTGTCCAGGTGGGTCTGGAATGTCTCCAGAGAAGACTCCACACCCTCCCTGGGCAGCTGTTCTGGTCTCTGACACCCTCCACGGAAAGAAGTTCTTCCTCATGTTGAGGTGAGACTTCCCATGGTTTAGTTCATGGCCATTACTCCTCATCCTGTCACTGGCACCATCCTGACACCCTTGGAGATACTTGGATGGATTGATGGGATCCCCTCTCAGCCTTCTCTGCACTAACCAGGCTCGGCTCCCCCAGTCTCTCCTCATCAGGGAGATGCTCCAGACCCCAAATTATCTTTGAGGCCTCTGCTGGACCCTCTCCAGGAGCTGCCTGTCTTCCTTATACTGTAGAGGCCAGAAATGAACACAGTCCTGAACACAAATGTTGTGCATTGCGTGCCAAGAAGAACAGGGCAAGGGAGAAATGGGCTCTGGTGATCCCAGGGGATGCTCCACTGGGACAGAGCAGGGACTGAGCTCAGGAAAAGCTTCTGCAAGACAGAAGGGATAACATTTACTGCTGCTTCTGGCAAGAGGTTTGAGAGCAAATTCAAATTACCCCCTCGGAAAGCACGAGCAAAAGGACACGAACTGCAGCACTTGTCAGAAAAAAAGAATAGGACCATTTTCACCAAGTGATCTTGTGAAATCAGTTCTGAATTTGGAATCTGGTGAAACACAAGGAACTTGTGCACTGCAGCTCCTGCAGGGACAGCAGCTATCAGAAGAAAATGCAGTGCCTGATGTCCATGAAGCCCCTGAGAAGAACTTCAGGAGAACACACAGCTCCCAGCAGTGCCAGGGCAGGACGCTGTGCTCCTGAAAATAAAGTTTTAACCTTCCCCAAAGAGAAGTTCACAAGTTCAGCTCCTGCCCCAAAGCTGCATCCCTGCAGTGCCATCACAGGGCTTCCTGGAGGGAGTGACCAGCAGCCACAGCAGTCTGGCTCAGAGGGAGCACAGATGCATTTAACACGGATTCCTGGGATGTTCTGACATGGAACTCCTGCACAACCACAAACAACACCGTGTCCACATGTGAGACCAGCTTTATGCTCATGCCAAGGTTCAGGATCCACCTCCTGGGGATGTGCCTTTGGATCAGACCCCTGAGAAGGTGCCACAGCTGGTTCCAGCAGAGATCTTTTAGAGACACCACAGGAATCAGGCCCCATGTCCTGGCTCTCTTTTTCCTGCTCCAAACAGAACTGCAGAAGCAGAAAACCCAATAACCACAGGAAAAGAAAACCATCTATCAAGCATCTGCTCCTGGTGTGCTGAGCACAGCTGTGGCAAGGGCTGCATGGGCAGAGCTGGGCACAAAGCCCCAGGCTGCTCCTCGCTGGGTACAGGGGTGTTTGGGCAGCAACACCCACCCACCCTTCACAGCTGTGTCACTGCATTTGCATTCGTGCAGGTCACACCTGGGGCACAAAAATACCCCCTGGGGCACAGGGGGGTCAGCACAAGGTGGCTGAATGTCCCCCTTCTTACAGCAAAAGCTGTGTGAGACACAGAACCCACCACACTTAACACATGCTGATGGCTCCACTCCTCAGACACCAGACAAGAGCAGCTGGGGCAGTGCCCAGGTTCATTCCCACCTCCCCCTGCAGATGCTGCAACGGGGTGATCTTCAAGGTCCCTTCCATGTAATTCTGGAATTATATATCCAGGAAACACAACTGGCTTTGGTGCTCAGCCATCCTCACTTGGAAAAACCTTGCACAGAAATGCTCAAGCCAGACTTGTGCACGTGCAAGTCTGAGCAGACTGGAGAGGAGATCACAACTTGGGCAGAAAGGCCTCCCAGTGCTCCTGCAGTGTCAGAGGGGAGCTCTCTGTAGTCAGCACGACACCTCCCAACCCCTCTGAGCTAAATTACATTAATGACAGAGATCAGGCAGGAGTGTAGCTGAGCTCTGTAGTAAAACTGGTACCTAAATGCATTTTTTAAGTAAGGACAGAAATTCTTCTCCCCTGGGAGGGTGGGCAGGCCCTGGCACAGGGGGGGCAGAGAAGCTGTGGCTGCCCCTGGATCCCTGGAAGTGTCCAAGGTCAGGCTGGATGGGGCTTGGAGCAACCTGGGCTGGTGGGAGGTGTCCCTGACCATGGCAGGGGGTGGGATGGGAATGATCCTTAAGATCTTCCAACCCAAACCAGTCTGTGCCTCTGTGAAACACAGAGAACATGCCTGAGATCCTCCCCCAGCACTGAACTCTTCTCCTGAAACGCAGCACAAGGTGAACAGCTCTGACTGGGATCCTGCTGGGAGTGGCACTGGGGATTCCCCACCTGGCACAGCCTCTCCTTCCCTCTTCCTGCTGGGCTCTCTCTCACACTCCTGCCCCACCCTGCTCTGCAGAAAGGAGATAACACCAGCATTTCTCCCACTGCCGATGCCTTAGGACAGGTGGGATCCACTGTCCCCAGGCCAAGAGCCAGGTGGCTTGGAAAGCAAGGTGTACTGCTAATAACAATCAGCTAATTAGCCCCCCCCCAGCCCAGTGTTGTATTCCCAACCCTGTCCATCAGCTCCACAGAGGGGCTTAGCCCAGCTCCAGGCAGAGCAAGCACACCTGCACTTCCAGCTGCAATATGGGGATGGGAAACAGCTCATGGAGATTTTGATGCCTTTAACAGGTTAAAATTCCCAGCAGGAACACAGGCTGCAACTTGGAAATTAGTGTTTCAAATGGCAGGCCAATAATTGGATTATTGTGACTGGAAGAAGGATTTTGTAGTCTGCTGGTTTGCTCCAGCCATTAAAGGGGATTACACTTCCAACTCATGCATTCCAAATTCTGTCTCCATATAGGAACCAGTATTTCAAGCCTCCATGTGTCTATTACTGATCTCCCAGGTGAGTTTAAAGCAACTTTCAGTTCACTACAAGTTCTGGGATCCAGAAGATCAGATCTCAGAGGACACAACCCATGGCCAAAGCAGAGCCCACACCCACAGAGCAATCACTGACTCTGCAGGGAACTCACAGAATCCCAAGATCGCTGAGGTTGGAAAAGCCCTCCCAGCCCAGGGAGCCCACCCTGTGCCCGATGCCCACCTTGTCCCCCAGCACAGAGCTCTGAGTGCCACGGCCAGTCCTGCCTTGGGCACCTCCAGGCCTGGGCACTCCAACCCTCCCTGGGCAGCCCCTGCCAAGGCCTGACCACCCTTTCCAGCAGCAAATCCCTCCCCATGTCCCCCCTGGCCCTGCCCTGGCCCAGCCTGAGCCCGTTCCCTCTGCTCCTGTCCCTGTTCCCTGGGAGCAGAGCCCGACCCCCCCCGGCTCCCCCCTCCTGGCAGGGACTTGCAGAGCCACAAGGTCCCCCCTGAGCCTCCTTTTCTCCAGGCTCAGCCCCCCCAGCTCCCTCAGCCCCTCCTGCTGCTCCAGCCCCTTCCCCAGCTCCCTTCCCTTCCCTGCACACGCTGCAGCCCCTCAATGTCTCCTGTCTGAGGGGCCCAGAACTGCCCCAGCACTGGATGTCCTGAAGAAACAATTTGCAAAAATGCCGGAAAAAAACACCCAAGGGCTGTGGTTGCTCAAAGACGTGTGAGAGTGAGGAGTGAAGGGAACTGCAGCTCTCCATTAACATGTGACAGAGTCTGTGCCAAGTCCTGCTCAGCCCTGTGCAGCCACGAGCCTGTTTCCCTGGAAGCAGTGCCAAGGTGTTTCCCTGGCCAGCAGACACGTCGCTGTGTCACGTGCTGTGGTCCCCAGAGCAGTGGCCCCCAAGTGCCCTGTCCTGCAGAAACCTCTGCAAAAACACTCAACAGACACAACAGACTGAGCTCCACCTTCACTCCGTGCCCACCCTGGAAACAGGTCTTGTGCCTGGACACAGACCAAGGACAGGGAAGGAGCTGTGATATTGCTCAGGGGATTAAAACCAAACAAAAACCATCACCAAGAAATTCAACACAGCAACAAACAACCCCTTCCAGAAAAAAAAAAACATCCAAGAGGCCTCTACCAGCTTCAGCCATCAGCTCATTCCACAGGCTGGGATTAATCCCTTAATCTTCCACAGCAACACCTCACTGAGAAGGGCAAAGCCCGTTCCCAGGTTCTCCAAGAAGAACTTGCTGTGCTCCACCTCAGCCTCCAGACTTTTCCCATGGAGCCATCAGGAAGGACGTGGAGCTGCTGGAGCGAGTCCAGAAGAGGCCACCAGGGTGATCAGAGGGCTGGAGCCTCCCTGCTGTGAGGAAAGGCTGAAAGAATTAGGATTGTCCAGCCTGGAGAAGAGAAGCTTCAGGATGACCTGGTTATGGTCTTCCAGGACCTGAAGAGAGCTGACAAGGAACAAGGAGAGAGACTATTTACAAGGGCCTGGAGTGACAGGACATGGGGAATGGCTTCCCAGTGCCAGAGGGCAGGGATGGATGGGATATTGGGAAGGAATTCTTCCCTGGGACGGTGGGTAGGCCCTGGCACAGGCTGGACAGAGAAGTTGTGGCTGCTCCATCCCTGGGAGTGTCCAAGGCCGGGTTGGATGGGGCTTGGAGCACCCTGGGCTGGTGGAAGGTGTCCCTGCCCATGGCAGAGAGTAAAATGGGATGAGCTCTAAGGTTCCTTCCCACCCAAACCATTCCATGGCCAGCCCTCTGAGGAACTGGTGACATGAAGACACCACATGCTTTTTTTTCCCCACCACATCCTGCTTATCCCGCAGAGCACCCTGTGAAGACTCACAGCCCCAGGGGCTGAAGGTGCCTACAATCCATGTGGGACAGAACCCCCTGAAACTCTATTTTTACATCATCCCCGAGCCTCTGAGGATTTTCAGGTTGCTGTACGTGGGTGACCCAACAGACTCAGGTGCTTGTAGGCAAGTGGGGAAGTTCCACAATTTGGATCCTTCCACCTTCTCTTCTGAATTCCTCTTAAGAGGAAAACCTCAGCTTCCTTCCTTCATCAGCCCCAGAAAACTGCACCAGAGTAAAAAGGAGCCCTTGCAAAGCCAGTTGCCCACACTCACCACTAGTAGGTTTCCCCAACAAGACCCTTCCTCCTGCATCCTGCCTTTTGCCCTCTCTCCGTTATCTCCCACTGCAGGCAGCAGATCTGGCTGGATGTTCTGTGCTCTCACTGTCTCAGCTGACACATCTCCTCATTTCCATCTCCTCACTCCTCATTCCCAACCAGACCTGACACAGGTGATGCCAACAAACCCCCTGCAGGAAGGGAGACACTGAGTTCATGGCACAAGAGCTGCACAGCGACTGCCAGTGCCTGACAGGACACCCAGAGGGACACCTTTGCCTCCAGAGGTGCCACCACAACACATCCACGCCCTGCCTGCCTTCCCAATGGCATTCCCACACTGAATATCCACCCTCAATTGCCAACAAAGCCAGTTTGACTCAACAGGGAAGAACACACACAAGCCCCTCTGGAGCCAGGCTGGGAGAGATGGGGTATTCACCTGGAGAAGGGAAGGATGCAGGGAGAGCTGAGAGCCCCTTGCAGAGCCTGAAGGGGCTCCAGGAGAGCTGGAGAGGGACTGGGGACAAGGGATGAAGGGACAGGACACAGGGAATGGCTTCCCAGTGCCAGAGGGCAGGGATGGATGGGATATTGGGAAGGAATTGTTGGCTGGGAGGGTGGGCAGGCCCAGAGAAGCTGTGGCTGTCCCTGGATCCCTGGAAGTGTCCAAGGCCAAGTTAGACAGGGCTTGGAACAACCTGGGATAGGGGATGGCAATGGCAGGGGGTGGGATGGGATGAGCTTTAAGGTCCCTTCCCACCCAACCCATCCTGGGATCCTAAAGCACAGCAGCTCCCCCTCACATTAAACCTTTCATTTTGTGTTCCTGGCTGACCCAGCCAAGGAGCATTCCCAGCCCCCTGTCCTGCCTGCACTCACAGGCCCAGCTCAGCAGCACTGCCAGGCTGTGCAGCAGGAAACCCTTTTGTCAGGTCACACCGGGGGACTTCCCCTGAGAAACAAACAACAAACGTCTGTTCACCATCAGAGGTGACAGTGCCCGCCTCCCTCCCTGCACACACAGAGGAGCCACAGCCTGGCTGTGCTTCCAGCCAGGAATGGCATGGCTGGTCTGATGGGAACAGGTCCCCAGGGCACCACCAGGGCCCCACCAGGGCCCCACCACTGCCAGAGCCCTCCTGGGCAGAGCTACATCCCAAGGACTGTGTTAAACACAGGCAAGAGGAAAAGCAACAGCTCTGAGACCCGAGTGGTCAAAACAACACACAGAACTTCTCCACTGCACAGCCAAAGTTCCATCTCCACATGGAACAACACGGGGCCTGCCCCCCAAAACCACAGCCCTGGGAGGATCCATTCCACACTGCAGTGGTGATCATGGAATCATGGAATGGTTTGGGTGAGAAGGGACCTTAAAGCTCAGCCCATTCCACCCCCTGCCATGGGCTGGGATGCCCCCACCAGCCCAGGTAGCTCCAAGCCCTGTCCAACCTCACCTTGGACACGCCCAGGGATCCAGGGGCAGCCACAGCTTCTCTGTCCAACCTGTGCCAGGGCCTCATCTCCCTCACATCCAAAAATTCCTGCCCAGTATCCCATTTAAGCCTGTCCTCTGGCACTGAGAAGCCATTCCCTGTGTCCTGTCCCTCCATCCCTTGTCCCCAGTCCCTCTCCAGCTCTCCTGGAGCCCCTTCAGGCCCTGCAAGGAGCTCTCAGCTCTCCCTGGATCCTTCCTTTCTCCAGGTGACCCCCCAGCTCTCCCAGCCTGGCTCCAGAGCAGAGGGGCTCCAGCCCTGCAGCATCTCCAGTCCCTCCTCTGGACTCTCCAGCAGCTCCAGGTCCTTGTGCTGTTGTTCCCAGGGCTGGGGCAGCTCTGCAGGGAGGTCTCACCTGAGGGGCAGAGGGGCAGGATCCCCCCTGTCCTGCTGCCCACACTGTGGGATGCAGCAGGACAACACATCCTAAATCAGACTGAAGCCAGTCCTAGTGAATATTTGCTCTCCCTGCCAGCACTGGGTTAACAGCAGCACTTACAGAGCTCTGTTGGACACTAGGCTGTAACAGCCACGTGTCTGAGCTCAGTCCCAGCCAGGCATGGCACAGGCATCACTCTGGCACAGGTCTGGATGCAGGACCAGGAACTGAGCCTGGACACCAGTGTCTGGTCCAGCTCAAGAACTGGCCTAGGCTGGGCTGGCAGAGGCAGCCTGAACACAGACATCTGAAAACTGTGTCCCGTTCACCTCAGCTTCTGTACTCTACGTAGCATCAGCTTATCACCCTATTCAAGGTGGGGTTTTGGAGCTGCAGGGACAGCCACCCAGTCCTTGTCCCAGCAGAGCCACCAGTCCCCAGCCATCTGCAGCTGCACATTGACTGGGTGAGCCAGGAAACGAGAAAACGTTGTTTATCAACAGTAACTTCCTGCCCACACAGGGACCTTCCTGCACCTCACCCTGCACTGCTGCCCCACTTCAGTCCCAGCACATCTAACAGGATCCACAGCTGGGGGCCCACAGAATTCCCTGATCCATACACCTTCCCAAGTCTTTCTAGCAAACACCAAGGCCACACTTCCACACCTCTCCTTGTTTCCAGCTAATACTGAACTTCTCCAAGGGATTAAATACATTCAGGAAGATGCCACCTTGGTGTTCTCCCCTCCTCACATTCCCACCATCTCCCCAGCACTGGAGGACACTAATCCCAAACTCCTGCCTGGGAAGGCTGAACTGGCAGGAGAACAGATCAGCACCAAAAGTTAATTATAAAAAAAACAGTGGTTTTTTTTGCTGGCTTAGCTGCCTTAACCACCTGCAAGCACCAGTGGGGAGGTGACAGAGCGAGTGAGGAGAGGGCGGGGACAAAACTGCACCAGAAAATCCAGCTGTGATGACCCGGGGCTGCTGTTCAGGGACCAGCACGGGGAACTTCCCAGGACAAGTTTGGCTGGAGGGTTAAGTCTGATGTGGAGCAACTGAGGGAGCTGGGGGGGCTGAGCCTGGAGAAAAGGAGGCTCAGGGGGGACCTTGTGGCTCTGCAAGTCCCTGCCAGGAGGGGGGAGCCGGGGGGGGTCGGGCTCTGCTCCCAGGGAACAGGGACAGGAGCAGAGGGAACGGGCTCAGGCTGGGCCAGGGCAGGGCCAGGGGGGACATGGGGAGGGATTTGCTGCTGGAAAGGGTGGTCAGGCCTTGGCAGGGGCTGCCCAGGGAGGGTTGGAGTGCCCAGGCCTGGAGGTGCCCAAGGCAGGACTGGCCGTGGCACTCAGAGCTCTGGGCTGGGGGACAAGGTGGGCCTGGGGCACAGGGTGGGCTCCCTGGGCTGGGAGGGCTTTTCCCACCTGGATGATGCTGTGACAAACAGGTCTCCAGCTGCCAGGAAAACACAGAGCCCCAGGCCCTGTCCCTGCAGCCCCATGACTTCTGGGGTCAGCCCACCCCAGAGCTCAGCAAGGGCCCCTCCCTGCAGAGGTGGAGCCCTGGGGACAAACAGGGAGGTTTCCCAGGCCTGAGGACAGTTTTATGTCACCTTTCAAAGCAGAAGCACAAGATAAGTGAAAGCTGCCACATTTCTCAGCGTGGTTTTATGATTTTCCCTACAAACCCCAATCAGCATTCAAGAGCCAGCCCAGGCACACAAGCCAAGACAAGAACCAAAAGCCATGATTTCAACCCAAAAATGCAGGGGAACTTATGGAAGATTTGAGCTGGAGTTTGACCAGAATAGTTTAACATTCCTGCTGAACACACAAATAGAACTATCTGCCAAAACTGAGGTTTTGGCAGGGGTTTACTCATCTTTTTCTGCTTTTGTCTGCCTCTGCCCTGACTGGGCAACGTGTAACCTGCAGTTCTGAGGGGCCTCAGGGCAGCCTCTGCCTAAGGACATGTTTGAGCCCTTAAGTGGATTCTGGAGAGATCAGTGGACAGACAGCAGAGCACAGAGGCTGCACAAGATCTGGTCCCACTTATACCTTCCACTGTGCTTTCAAAAGAAAGAGGTAAAAATTATACACAAAAACAGAGAGAGAAACACCAAAGTGCTTGCCTGTGGGACAGTATCTTATTTCTTAAACTCTCTAACTGCATCCCACCTCCTGAAAGCACAGCAGCTATTCTGATGCCTTTCAAACTGTAAATACAAACTCCGAGCGCATTTATTTATTAAAACAGCCCTTGCAAGTCCCAGCCGCAGGTTTCTATTTACATTTGCTTCCCCGCCAGACTTTTTCAAGTCCTGTTTGAACAGATCCCCGCTGCAGAGAGGCTCGCAGAGCTCCAACTCCTCCCCGTCTCCAGGAGGGGCTTTCCCCCCGCGGGGATCTCGGGGAGGGTGCGGCGCTTTCCCAGCTCAGTCTTTCGGACCACCTCGCTCTGCTGTGGTTCGCTCCCCCGTTTCCCTTTGCTCTTCCCTGTGCTTTTCCCCACCCAGGGCACGACACCCGCAAACACCGCCAGGGCGGGGAGGGGGACGGCAAAACCCCTCCTTTCGGGGTCCGCAGCCGCCCCCGAGCTGTGCCGCACCCCGGGCACCGCCACCAGCACCGCTCTGCGTGTCACCCGCCCGCGGAAGTGACTTAAAGCCCCGCTCGGCACCGCCACCCCAAGCGGCGATCNGGGCGCGGCCGCCCCTGGTCCCGCCGCCGCCGCCATGTTGGCTCGGGCTGCGCACGGGCCCCGGTCATGTGACCCCGCCCGCCGGCCCCGCCCACCGCGCGGGGGGCGGGGTGTATGGGGACACGCCCATTGGGTCACGTGGGGTGACACACCCACCCCCCCAGTTCCCGCCTCTGGGACCGGGACCAAGATGGCGGCGGCGCCTGAGGGGGCAAACATGGCGGCGGCGGGGGGTGCTCCTCAGGGCAGGCCGCCCACACCGCCCCGCCGCTCTGTGTCCTGGCGCGGCTCTCAGCGCCACCAACGCCCCTCACCCGCTGCCACCGAGTGCCGCCGGCAGCCTCCCCTCCGTCCTCCGTGGCCTCAGGTCGTTCCTCGGTCCCCGCTCGCGAGCGGCGCCTCAGGGGCAAAGATGGCGCCGGCGGCGGCTCCCTCAGAGCCACAGCGGCCCTCAGAGCCACAGTAGCCCCCTCAGAGCCATAAATGCCCCCTCAGAGCCATAAATGCCCCCTCAGAGCCATAAATGCCCCCTCATAGCCATAACTGCCCCCTCACAGCCACAGTAACCTCCTCAGAGACACAACTGCCCCCTCAGAGCTGCAACTGCCCTCTCACAGCCATAAATACCCCTCACAGCCATAA
>WBMV01008316.1:10401-26023 GCA_013396655.1 Campylorhamphus procurvoides | reverse complement strand
CCCCGTGCCAGCCCCCTTTTCCCATACCCCCCTCCACCAGCCCCCCATGTTGCCCCCCCAAAGGCTGTGTCCATGTGATGAACCAGACTGTGCTGGGGCCATTCCCAGTGTCCTTGTCACCGAGCTGGAATTAGTTGGTTTAGCACAAACACTCCATCTCACATGAAACAGAAGGACGTGGAGAAGTCCTGGCAGAGAGGTATCCATGCCTTAATCCCAAATCCTCTCCCCCAGGCTGATCCCAAATGCACCCCGTGCAGGGCACAGGACACCAGGCTGTGCCAAGGTGGTGCCAGTGGGGGATCCAGAGGCCGGAGTTGGGCTGAAGGAGGCTGAGGACACCCTGGCAATGATGCTCATTCCTTTATTGTGTCGTTGCTGTTCTGGAAGGGCACTGGTGCTCCTGGGGGGCTCCCAGTACGGGGTCCAAGCTACGGTACAGCACGGGGAGGAGGGTCCACCCGGGCCAGAGCAGGTGTGGGACGGACGGCCTCGCTCCATACAGTATGTATAATATATATATATTTATAATATGTCCTGTATATTCCTATGTATAGTGACAAGGATGGGCCACCAGACAGTAAACTTTTGATTTCTAAATAAATCACCAGAGCAACAGGCACAAAAATTTGGTCCTAATCGAGGCCCTCACCTTGTCCACGAACCCGGAGCAGACCCACACCCACCCCCATGTGGAGAAACCTCCAAACCTGGCACCCCAAGGAACAGGTCAACACCAAGAGAAAGAAGCCCCAGCCCAGCCCCGTCCCCCCATCCAGCCCCTCGCACCGAGGGCCCCCCAGGCACACCCACACCCTCGGTGGGACACACACACCCCAACACAGACACCCACGGACCTTACAACACACACCCGGGTGGGGAACCTGCTCAGAGCCAGCAGGTGCCCCCAGCCCTCCTCGGGGTCTGTGCTGGCTGGGGGGGCCTCAGGAGGCTCCTGGACCCCCACATTACACACAGCACTTGGATGCTCAAGTGGCTCGTCCAGTCCCCTGCACTGGGAGCTCCAGTGCCCATCTGATGCTCTGCTGGGAGGGCTCCCATGGGGATCCCAGTTGACAGTCCTGGGCCTGTCCCTCGCTGTGACACCCCAAGGACCCACATCCACCCTTCCCCTGTGCACCACAGCCCGGGACAGGCGGGCACCATCAGCTCTTGAGCTGTTCCCACACCACACTGGAGGCAAGAGACGTCCCTGGTTCAACCCCCGAGGGCTCCACGAGCTGCTGATCTGCTGAAGGGGAATTGGGGCCACTGGAAGACGAGGAAAGCCTATTCCTGCAGGCCCCCCAAGCCTCCCCCTGTTTGAGGCTGTGCTTCCTCACCCCCATTCCTGACACTTTCCCAGAAACTAAATAAAGAACCGTCTTTCTCATCCACCATGTTCCACAGGATCATGGAATGGCAGACTGGTTTGGGTGGGAAGGGGCCTTAAAGCTCATCCTGGTTCCACCAGGGTCACCTTCCACTATCCCAGGCTCCCCTCAGCCCCATCCAACCTGGCCTGCAACACTTCCAGGACAGGGATGGTTTCCAGGGGATGCCCACGGACACCCCTGGCTGCTGGGAGTACCTGAGCACACAGACCTCACCCCATGCCGTGGAAGGGCCCCATCTCTCACCCCTCAAACACCTTCCCCCTGCACCCTCCTCCCCAGGCTGAGCACAGAAGGGAGGGAGCTCAGCCCTGGGAGCCTCCTACACCTCCCAGCTGGATTCCAAGCCAGGTGCCAGGCCGGGGGGAGGAGGGGACAAAGGGGCAGAAGGTGTTATGGGGGGCAGATGGAGAAGGGAAGGTGGGGGCAGAGGACAGTGATCGGAGCTTGAGGCAGGATGGTGTTAGAGGGGCCAGGACACCGGGGGCTGCTGGGGGGCCTGTCTGGCTCTGAGCACAGCACAGCCAGTGTTCCTGCTCCTGATGTTCCTGCCCCTGATGTTCCTGCTCCTGATGTTCCTGTCCTGTGCCTCTGCCTTGCTCCCTCAGCCCCATCCTGTGTGCAGGACCACCGGGGTGAGCAGTGACCAGTACAACAGCAGAACTGGGATGTTCTGGAGCCTCCTACCCTGGGGATGCTCCAAAGCCATCCGGACACAATCCTGAGTAACGGGCTCCAGGGGTCGCTTCCAGTCTCAACCATTCCGTGAAGGAATTCTTTGTTCCCTGCAATCTCTGACCTCCCTCCCAGGGCTGCCCTCTGTGCCCGGCCCTTTGCCAACCCACACCCTCCCAGGGCTGCTCCATAATCCATGAGGATCTTGCCAAGCGAACAGATCTCCCCCCTCCACCAACACAGGGAATCCACAGCTGCTGGCCTGGCACAGCTGCTGGCCTGGCACGGCCAGGAAGGGTCTTCACCGAGGTCCCCCCTTCCCTCCCTCCCTCCGAGGGACACCGAGCGCTGTCTCAGTGTCTGTGTGTG
The DNA here is from genome assembly GCA_013396655.1 of Campylorhamphus procurvoides. Classification (NCBI taxonomy): domain Eukaryota; kingdom Metazoa; phylum Chordata; class Aves; order Passeriformes; family Dendrocolaptidae; genus Campylorhamphus; species Campylorhamphus procurvoides. The sequence goes on along the minus strand of WBMV01008316.1, from coordinate 23,585 downwards.
TCACAGCTGGGACAGAACTCACACCCCCAGAGCAGCCTCCTGGCCTGCCCCTCGCCCATCACCCATTTCACACCCATCCATCCCTCCACCACCCTCTAGGGAATCTCTCCCAACTCAGAATTGACCTCCCTGTGGCATTTCCCACCGGTGACATCACTCCCCTGGGCGTCACCGCCTTGTCCCACATTTTTCCATGGCCTTTAGCTGCAGGTTGGAGCCCCTCTCCCTCCTGTTTCCACAGGGAGCATTGCTCCCCAGCCTGCCTGTCTCTGGGGAGGGTGGGTGGAAGGGATGGCAGGACCCACTGCTTGTTGTTGCTGTCAGGGGTCCCACACCCACGAGGTCAGGGTTGGGAGATGGTGTCAGGCCCCTCCACAGGCTGGGGCTGTCTCCAGAGTGTCTCCAGAGCGTGGCACAGGTGGACAAAGCCCTTGGCTTTGGTTGACTTTGGTGACTCTGTGAGCCCTGTGGATGGAGCGGGTGCTCCTGGAGTGACAGCCATGCCCAAGGCCGTGACACGTCCCTGCTGCCACCAGGCTGGGCAGTCCCACTGGGGCACTGACAAGGCGCTGCCACCACCAACTCTCCAAATCCACGTGGAAACCTCCAGGTTCCCTGGGATGCAGCAAAACCAAGCCAGCACCAGAGTCCAGGGTGGGCTCAGCTCCCACCAGAGCCCCCCGTAGAGGATCCCATGCCCGTCCTGGCTGGAGAGCAGAGTCCCAGTGCTGTCCCAGTGCTGTCCCAGTGCTGTCCCGGTGCCCAGCCCTGTGCCAGGGCAGGGAGAGCAGGGCTGGGAGCTGGGCAAACCCAGGGGGGGCAGCCCCGTGCCCATTGCCAGCCCTGCATGTCCAACAGTCCGAGTGCATCTCCTGCCTCCAACCACTCCATAAATAAATACGTTAAATAAATAAAGTGACAGATCCGGACCGGGGAGGGGCAGAGGGAGGGAGGGAGGGAGGGAGCGGCAGGTCCCCGGGCCGGGGCCGTTCGTGTCTCGCACAAACACACGCACACAAAGCAGCTGCAGACAGGGACGGGCTGGGCCGGTGGGTGGGCCGCGCCCTCCCCTCCCTCGGAGCAGTCCGGGCCGGGCTCCAGGCGTCACTCCTGAGCTGGCATCGTGGCACCACACGGGGAGCTGGCGCTGAGGGACACCTGGGTGGTGGAGGAGGGCAGCGACCGCGGTGTCTGGCACCTGGGGGGACACACAGACAGACAAACGCTGCTTTCCTCCTGCTGCCCCTGCCCCTGCCTCCTGCTCTCCCAGAAATCCCCCAAATCCAGCCGTTCTCAGTCATTTGCAGGCAGCACCCTGTGCTGGGCCAGGCAGTATCCTCTGTGTGTGATGTGTGTATGTCATGGAGTCATGGAAGGGTTTGGGTTGGAAGGGATCTTAAAACTCATCCCATTCCACCCCCTGCCATGGGCAGGGACACCTCCCACTGTCCCAGGTTGCTCCAAGCCCCATCCAGCCCGGACTTGGACATTTCCAGAGATCCAGGGGCAGCCACAGCTTCTCTGGGCAATCTGAGCCAGGGCCTGCTGTGACTATTTAAGGATCCTCCTTGTTTAAAGATCNTCCCTGGATCCTTCCCTTCTCCAGGTGACCCCCCAGCTCTCCCAGCCTGGCTCCAGAGCAGAGGGGCTCCAGCCCTGCAGCATCTCCAGTCCCTCCTCTGGACTCTCCAGCAGCTCCAGGTCCCTCCTGCACTGAGCTGTGCATGTTGCTCTACAGCACTGCAGCATCAGCAGCATTTTAAACCCTGATTCCATCCAGCAGCTCAGGGCCAGTTTCAGCCCCAAAGGGCACAGGGGATTTGCAGCCCCACCCCAAGCCCCCATTTGCCCCCCGTGGAGCAGCCCAGCCCTGCCACAGCCCCCGAGCTCACCAGGAGCGGGACTTGCGCACACGGGAGGCCGCGGGTCGCTCCAGGAGGCTGTCCAGGTGCATCAGCCTCTCCAGGTGCAGCGCCCGCGGGTCCTGCTCGGCCGGGTCCCTGCTGCGCTCGAACTCGAAGATGGCTGGGGGGGACAGGTCCAGCTCCAGGAACATGATGTTCTCAGCCTGCAGCAGGACAGGGCACAGGGACAGCCAGCACAGGAGTCACCACACGGCAGGACTTGGCACCTGCTCTGGCTGCTGTGGCACAGGGAGAGCTCCACGCTGGCTCAAGGCCCTGTTCGGGCTCTCCTGGCCTTTCCCAGGGCTGAGCCCAGCGTGTCAGGCTGAGCAGCCCCATCCTTCCCAACAGCAGAAGCTCCCAGAGCCAGGGCCAGCAGCTCCGCGAGCAGCTGAGAGCAGTGATCTGCCAAGGGGTGGGATAAACCTGGGAGCTCAATTGATGTATCCCAGGTCACTGTGAGCTTGTTTACTCCACCTTCTCTCCCAGTGTTTGTCTGTCGATCCATCCATCCATCCATCCATCCATCCATCCATCCATCCATTCATCCATCCATCCATTCATCCATCCATCCATCCATCCATCCATCCATCCATCCATCCATCCATCCGTCCATCGATTCGTCCATCCATTCCTCCCTCCATTCCTCCATCCATCCCTCCATCCACCCACCCATCTCCATTTACCCTTTCATCCAACCATGCATCTGTTCAGTCACCCATTCATTCACCTACCCATCACACCCATCCATCCATCCCTCCCTCCATCCCTCCATCTATCCATTCATCCATCCGTCCCTCCATCCACCCATCCATCCCCATTTACCCTTCCATCCCTCCACCCCCCCATCCCACTGATCCAGCACCTCCTGCCCCCCAGGACACACCAGTGCCCACCACATACCCTGAATCTGGGGTGGGATCTCATGGCCATGGCCACACGGGCGTACTGGCTGATGGGTCTCTTGTAGCCCACGGCCGAGGTCGGACGCCTCTTCATCTGGGAGCTGTTCCTGGAGCACAGATTGGGGGAGAACCCCTGTCAGGGGACACAAACTGACCAACTGACCACACCCAGTGACTGAGGGAGCTCATGGCCCTTCCCACTGGGGCTTGGCTTGGAGTTAGGAGGGGATTTCCACTCCTGGGCACCTGCAGGTGTCCTGGTGTCCCCCACCCCGGGGACATTCAGCATTCAGGCTGGGCACAGGGACAAGGACAGTCCACAACGTACCCTCCAGTGGGAACCAGAGGCTGGAACTTCCACTGGTCCTCATCACCATCGAAGTACAGGCGGTTCATGATCTTGTTCTTCTCCTCGGGCGGGATGAAGTTCTCAATGATCAAATACCTGAGCCAGGAGTGGTGGGGGAAGGAGGAGAGGAAGGAGTTAACGTGACAGGAGACGGAAAACAGGTCGGGAGGGGAGAGGGAAGGGATGTCAGGAAGAGAGGGAGACGGCACAGGGAGAGGAAACGAGAGGATGAAAATGTGATGGAAGTGGAGAGGTTGAAGTAACAGATGCAGCCATGGAAAAGGGAGAGCAGGAGGGGGAGGGGGAGGGGGGCACAGTCAGCAGAGAGCAGCCAGGACTCCTGGGAGCTCTGGGGCATCAGATCAGGAACATCCCTCTCCTCTTTTCCCCTCTGCTCCCCTGGCTGCCTGACCTGAAGATCAAGGAAAGCTCAACAATGCCAAATGCATCCCAAAGGGAATCTTTTTTCCCCACATTTTTTGGGGCAAATCGAGCAGCTGCTGAAAACTGCTTTGAGTCAATGAGCTGCTTTGCTGAGCTGTGGCTTCTGAACAGGCTGAGGGAAAAGGGGAAAACTGGAGATGGAATTTTGTTTCGAGTAAAACTATTTTGCCTTGAAAATACTGAAGTGCTTGTGAATGTCTGGGAGGGTTAAAGATAGGGAAAAAGATGAGTGTTTGAGGCAGAACAAACCCCCGGGGGCGGTGGAGCAGCAGCTGCTCCTGTGGGAGGCTCCTGGAAGGAAAACACTGCTCGGCTCTGTTGGTGCCACCGGAGCTGGGAACTCTCACAGAGCAGGGCTCACCCCCAGAGCTGCCCTCCCTCCAAGGCTGGCACAGATGGCCTCAGCCACCACTGCCACCCCCGGGTTCATCCCCAGCCAGTGCTGCTGCTGTGCTGGCGTTTCTGCCGGAATATTTCCTGGGTTTCCCCTTTCTCAGCAACTTTTGGACACCCCGTGGGCTTCCAACACCTTCTGCCACCACCGGCGGGCAGAAAGGGCTCAGCTGTCCCTGTCAGTGGGGGGATTGATCCCTCCAGCTGTGCACTCACCCTGAGCACCCCAGACCTGCCCTGAGCACCCCAACCCTGCCCTGAGCACCCCAATTTTGCTCTGAGCACCCCAGCCCTGCTCTGAGCACCCCAGCCCTGCCCTGAGCACCCCAGTTCTGCCCAGCACATCCCAATTCTGCCCAGCACTCTCCAATTCTGCCCAGCACACCCCAGTTGTTCCCAGCACACCCCAGCCCTGCTCTGAGCACCCCAGCCCTGATCTGAGCACCCCAACTTTGCCCTGCACACCCCAGTANCACACCCCAGTTCTGCCCAGCACACCCCAGTTCTGCCCTGCACACCCCAGCTGTTCCCAGCACACCCCAGCCCTGCTCTGAGCACCCCAGTTCTGCTCTGCACACCCCAGTTGTTCCCAGCACACTCCAGTTCTGCCCTGCACAGCACACACGACTGTGTCAGGGCCCAGGTGACCCACAACCACCTCACAACCACCTACTTGAGCTTCAGCTCCCGTGTCTGCTCGTTCTGGGCCTCCTCCAGGTCCTGGCGCACACGGATGTACTCGTCGTGCTGGTCCTGGATCTCGGCCTTCACAGCCTGCAGCTTGGCATAGAGCTGGGGGGAGCAGCACCCTCAGCCCCACGCCAGGGCCACAGGGAGGGACATCCCTGTCCTTGTCCCCACCCCTGCCCCCTCCTGCCACGCTCTCACCTTCTTCAGCTTCTTGGTTTTGATCTCCACCTCCTGCTGCAGGGAGGTGAAGGTCTCCCGCAGCTCCATGGTCTCCTCGTCCCGCTGCAGCATCTCCTGCTGCATCTCCCTCTCCCGGCGTTTCTGCCGAGCAGGGGACAGGGTTGGGGACAGGAGGGGGACAGGAGGCCCCCCCAGACCCCCCTCACCCCTGAGCCATTACCTGCTCTGCGATCTCCTGCCGCTTCAGCTCCAGCATCTTCTGCTGCTCGTTGGTGTGGTCCACGATGGTCCTGCCCCCGATGAGCAGCTTGCTCTCCATCGCCTGGGGAGGGGCAGAGAGGGGCTCAGAGCAGGGGTGGCCACCCCACCTCAGGTCACCCACACTGGGAGGCCACTCCCATCCCTGGTTCCTGCCCTCATCCCACTTTTGGGAAGGCTGGAGGCCCTGATGTGCCACATGGTTCAGTCCCCAGCGCATGGGGAGGGAGCTGTGCATGGTTAGATTGGATACCGGGAACAATTCCTTCCTGGAAAAGGCTGTCCAGCCCTGGCTCAGCTGTCTAGGGCAGCACTGGAGTCCCCATCCCTGGAGGGATTAAAAGCTGTGTGGATGTGGCACTTGGTGACACGGTGGCCTTGGCAGTGCTGGGGGATTGGACTGGATGGTCTCAGAGTGCTTTTCCCCCCTAAATAATTCCATGATTCGGGGCTGGTTCAGCTCTGGGGGTGCCGTGGTGTGGGCTGGGGGGGTGTGGGTGATGTGACCCCTGTGCTGGCTCCGAGCCCGGGCTGGTCCAGTCCCACTTCCTTCCGCACAGCTGCGACCCCACAGGATTCCAGGGATGTGCAGCAGCTGCTGGAGCTGGGGGGGCCCTGCCCTGCCGCCCCTCCTACTGTGCACACACACACACAGACACAGATACACACACACACAGCCTGGGCACACACACAGATACACAGAGATACACAGAGATACAAACACACAGATACAAAAACACACACACAGCCTAGACACACACACAGAGATACACAGAGATACACACAGTCTGGGCATACACACAGAGAAATACACATACACAGATACACACAGCTTGGGCACACATACACACAAACACATACACACACACATAGACACAGCCTGTGCACACACACACACACACAAATACACACATAAACACAGTGCCTGTGCACATACACACAAACACATACACACACACATAGACACAGCCAGTGCACACACACACACACACACAGCTTGTGCATGCACACACACACACATACACAACTACACACATACACACAGTGCCTGTGCACATACACACAAACACATACACACACACATAGACACAGCCAGTGCACACACACACACACACATACACAACTACACACATACACACAGTGCCTGTGCACATACACACGCAGAGACACACACACGCACAAACACACACACATATACACACACCCAGCCTGTGCACACACACACACACATGCTGTGCCAGGTTGAACACATTCACACACACACACACACAAACATGCACACCCAGCCTGCGCACACACACACACACACACAAACACACACGCTGTACCAGGTTGAACACCCCCGTTGGTGTCTGTGCCCAGCAGTGCAGGAGGGCAGCACACCACGTGTGCCATGTGTGTGTGCTCATGCCAGACATGTGTGCCAGGGCCCAGCTGTGCCCCCCGTGCCCCCATGGTTGCAGCTCAGTGGCACCAGCAGCCACGGGCCCAGATGTTCCCCTGACACCACACACAGCTTGAAAAATCCATCTCCCAGACACAGAGGCAGCACAGCCACCCTCCCTGGGGTGTCCCCTCTGCCATCACCTCTGGGACGTCCCCTCTGCCACCGTTCCCGTGGTGTTGCTGCTGCCAGCACGTGGCCACCCTCATGCCCTGGTGTCTGCCCTCAGGGTCCTTCTGGACCCCCAGATAAAGGGTCCCTGCTCCTCATGATGCCTGGACCCCCAGGACCATCCTCACTGCCATAGCCATGGCCCTGAGGGGCAGGAGGGCCACCACCCCACCCCACGGGGGTGCCAGGGGGCACACACAGCATTCATGGTGCTGCTGTCACACCCCCTGTCAGGGGACATCACAGGGGTCCCATGCCATGTCCCCTCAGGGGATCCCAGCACCAGCAAGCCCATGACCCCTGTTCCCACCAACAGCCATCTGGGGTAGGACCCTGTTTCCCCTGTTTTTCCCGTTTTCCCCCTTCCTGGCTGCAGGGGGGCACATTGTGGGGTTCTGGGGGCATGCAGGCAGCCCCCCAACACCCACAGGTCACCCCATGACTGTACCAGCAGCTCCCTGTGAGACCCCCACAGCCCTTCAGCACTGTGGGGGCACAGCACCCATGGGTGCCCCTCCAGCCCCCTGACCCGACCCCAGGGATCCCTCCTTCCTGCTGGCCCAAACACCTTTGGACGGGTGTTCTGCTGGGGGTGAGACCCCCGAGGCAGCCCCCTGACTCAATCCTGTGCCATCCCCTGCCAGGGCTCCCCAAGCAGCTGGGCTGGGGGCGCTGGGGTGGCCCCTCAGCCCTTCCCCTCCAAACCCAGTTCTCAGCCCTCCTTGCTCCCCAGGATGCCAAGTGTGCCCTCCCCACCCTGGGGTGCAGGGAGGGGGCTGGGTGGGTGCTGGGACGATGCTCCTGCTGCCTCCCCTCCCACCAGTGTCACCCTCCCCACTGGATTAAGGGGTTTCTCTGTGCCACTGTCTGCTCCCTGCCACAGCATTTATTCCCTCTAACGAGGAGACTCCCAATCTCCTTTAGTGCTAAGCCTCTCCCAGGAACTCATTTCCAGCACCCAAATAACTTCCCAGCACTTTCCCTCCTGCTGACCTTGGCCTCAGCCCCACGGAGCTGTCACAGCCCACAGCACCCACACCTGGCTCCCCCGTGGCACAGCCCCTCCACCTGGGCACATCTGGGAGCCCAGGGTCACATCTGGGAGATAAGGGGCACATCTGGGGGCCCAGGGACACATCTGGGGGCCCAGGGACACGTCTGAGGGCCCAGGGACACATCTGGCGGCCCAGGGAGACATCTGGAGGCCCAGGGACACATCTGGGAGCCCAGGGGCACATCTGGGAGCCAAGGGGCATATCTGGGAGCCCAGGGACACATCTGGGGGCCCAGGGGCACATCTGGGAGCCAAGGGGCATATCTGGGAGCCCAGGGACACATCTGGGGGCCCAGGGACACATCTGGGGGCCCTGGGGCACATCTGCCCTGGGCAGGCTGGCCCCCACCTCCTGGAGCTCGATGCTGCCCACGTTTCCAGCTGGGTGGCAGAGGCAGAGCCCACACCCACCAGTGAGATGGCAAGACAGGGCGCAGAGTGTGCCACCCCTGGGCACTCCGTGTCCCCCCCAGCCACCTCAGCTGCTTTTGCCACGGCCTCTACAGAGCCAGTGGCTCCTTGCCTGGCACTGCTGTGTGCCAGAGCTGCCTGTGGGCACCAGGAGGCCACCCAGTGTCCCCTGCAGTGTCCCCCAGACAGTACCTGAGGGGGTGAGCCTTGGGCTGACACGGGGGGATTTGTGCTCCCTGAGGTGGCACCTCCCTGGTGTGACTGTGCTGTACCCCCATGGCCAGAGGGCCCCTGTGTGCAGAGCAGCTCCAAAGGCCACCAAAGGGGACGTGGTGTCATCTCCCCTCGGGCCCTGCCTTGTTACTCAGCAGTTCCAGGACACACAGTGGCCCTGGGCCAGCCCTGCTGCGCTGTGCCCGATGAGGAGACCACTGGACAGCTGCCAGCCATGACCTGCACCCAAACCTGCACCCCAAACCTGCACCCCAAACCTGCACCCCACAGCCTGCACCCCACTGCAGCAGGGGGATGGCTGCAGGGATCGGGCTGGGCATCCTGCTCTGCCAGGACAATGGTCATGGGTGCCCCCCTCCACCACTCTGCCCCATCAGCACATCCAGCAGGTTCCCACGGGTCTCTGTGCAGGCATCCAGGCATGGCCACGCATCCCTGGGCATGATCACGCATCCCTGGGCACGGCCATGTGTCCCTGGGCACGGCCCCGAGTCCCCAAACAACAAACATAGCCCATGGGGAGGGTCTGCTCAGCCCTCACACCCCAGGCATGTCCCCCCCAGAGGGGTCCCTGCTTGTGCTCCAGTCCTGTCACTACATCTAGGCCAGTGCAGGGCCAGAGGGGCTGTGCTGGAGCACAAAGGGGCAGCTCAGGGGGCTGGGGCTCCCTCCCCACCCTGCTCAGGGGGCTGGGGCTCCCTCCCTCACCGTGGTCCCAGCCCCACGGCCACCACAGGCAGGTGGAGGGTCAGGACCCCCCGCCCTCACCAGGGACAGGAGCAGGGCTGGGGTGTGGGGAGAGGAGCAGCCCCAGAACCTCCTCATGGCTGGGGCTGCCACGGCCCCTCTGAGCCCCACAGCCCCGAGAATCCCTGAGCCAGCAGCTGTGCCCCCACCCAAACTGTCTGGGCTTGGGGTGACAGGAAGGATTTGGGGTTGGGAGGGGGAAGGGGGTCCCTGCAGAGCTGCCAGGCTGTGCCACGGGCTCACCACCCTGCCCAGNGGAGACCACTGGACAGCTGCCAGCCATGACCTGCACCCAAACCTGCACCCCAAACCTGCACCCCAAACCTGCACCCCACAGCCTGCACCCCACTGCAGCAGGGGGATGGCTGCAGGGATCGGGCTGGGCATCCTGCTCTGCCAGGACAATGGTCATGGGTGCCCCCCTCCACCACTCTGCCCCAGCAGCACATCCAGCAGGTTCCCACGGGTCTCTGTGCAGGCATCCAGGCATGGCCACGCATCCCTGGGCATGATCACGCATCCCTGGGCACAGCCATGTGTCCCTGGGCACGGCCCAGAGTCCCCAAACAACAAACACAGCCNGGCAGAACTGGGGGGCTGGTGGGGAGCAGGTGGGGGGCAGGTGCCCCGTGTCTCCAGCCCAGCCCTGGGCACGCTCCTGGTGCCACTGGGGACAAATCTGCAGCATCACTCCCATCGCTCCCCCTCCCTGCCTCAAGCTGCTTTGTTGTGCCGAGGGGGCCAGAGCTGAGCACAGCAAACTCGTGCCACCAGTGACCNCCATGGGGAGGGTCTGCTCAGCCCCCACACCCCAGGCATGACCCCCCCAGAGGGGCTCCAGTCCCGTCACCACATCTGGGCCAATGTGGGGCCAGAGGGGCTCTGCTGGAGCACAAAGGGGCAGCTTGGGGGGCTGGGGCTCCCTCCCCATCCTGTTCAGGGTGCTGGGGCTCCCTCCCCACCCTGCTCAGGGGGCTGGGGCTCCCTCCCTCACCGTGGTCCCAGCCCCACGGCCACCACAGACAGGTGGAGGGTCAGGACTCCCCGCCCTCACCAGGGACAGGAGCAGGGCTGGGGTGTGGGGAGAGGAGCAGCCCCAGAACCTCCTCATGGCTGGGGCTGCCACGGCCCCTCTGAGCCCCACAGCCCCGAGCATCCCTGAGCCAGCAGTTGTGCCCCCACCCAAACCGTCTGGGCTCGGGGTCACAGGAGGGATTTGGGGTTGGGAGGGGGAAGGGGGTCCCTGCAGAGCTGCCAGGCTGTGCCACGGGCTCACCACCCTGCCCAGCCTGGCAGAGCCCAGTGGGAGCTGGGGCTGGGCAGAACTGGGGGGCTGGTGGGGGGCAGGTGGGGGGCAGGTGCCCCATGTCTCCAGCCCAGGCCTGGGCACGCTCCTGGTGCCACCGGGGACGAATCTGCAGAATCACTCCCATCACTCCCCCTCCCTGCCTCAAGCTGCTTTGTTGTGCCGAGGGGGCCAGAGCTGAGCACAGCAAACTCGTGCCACCAGTGACCCACTCCCCCACAGCCCTTCCCACCCGTCCCCCTGCAGCTCCCACACAGGTCCGTGTCAGGGACAACCCCAGCCCAGCCCCACACAACGTGGGTCAGGGTCTCCTGGGGGCCTGGGCACCTTTATTGGGAGCNCAGACAGGTGGAGGGTCAGGACTCCCCGCCCTCACCAGGGACAGGAGCAGGGCTGGGGTGTGGGGAGAGGAGCAGCCCCAGAACCTCCTCATGGCTGGGGCTGCCACGGCCCCTCTGAGCCCCACAGCCCCGAGCATCCCTGAGCCAGCAGTTGTGCCCCCACCCAAACCGTCTGGGCTCGGGGTCACAGGAGGGATTTGGGGTTGGGAGGGGGAAGGGGGTCCCTGCAGAGCTGCCAGGCTGTGCCACGGGCTCACCACCCTGCCCAGCCTGGCAGAGCCCAGTGGGAGCTGGGGCTGGGCAGAACTGGGGGGCTGGTGGGGGGCAGGTGGGGGGCAGGTGCCCCATGTCTCCAGCCCAGGCCTGGGCACGCTCCTGGTGCCACCGGGGACGAATCTGCAGAATCACTCCCATCACTCCCCCTCCCTGCCTCAAGCTGCTTTGTTGTGCCGAGGGGGCCAGAGCTGAGCACAGCAAACTCGTGCCACCAGTGACCCACTCCCCCACAGCCCTTCCCACACAGGTCTGTGTCAGGGACAACCCCAGCCCAGCCCCACACAACGTGGGTCTGGGTCTCCTGGGGGCCTGGGCACCTTGTTTGGGAGCCCTCTTGCCTGGCTACCCCAGTGACCCCATTCCCAGCCCTGTGAGGGGCTGGAGGCACAGCATGTCTCCCCCCGGTGATGGCGTGTGGTGACACAGACCTTGTACTTGATGGCCAGCAGCTCCGTGGCCTCCTGCTCCTTCCGCAGGTCCTCTATCATCTTCTCCTTCTCCTGGAGCAGCTTCTGCTTCTCCTCACTCACCAGGCTGTGGTCATCCTGGATAGCGGCCTTCTCCTCTTCCAGCCTCTCCTTCTGCTCCTTCAAGTAATTCTCCATGTTCTTCTCCAGGCCATCCTCGTTGTCGTCCTCCCCTTCGTTCTCCGCGACACCTTCCCCATCCATCGCTTTCTTCCTCCGGCTGCTCCTTCTCCTCTTCTTCCCGAGCATCCCCCGTTTCTCCAGCTGGGCCTTCAGCCGGACGATCTCCTCCTGGAACTCCCGCAGCAAGGTGTCCTTGGGGTCCTCGTTCACCCGGGGCTTGTTCTTGATGTTCTTGGCCCTGTTGGCGAAGCGGAGGGTGGACAGGCTCTCGTCGTAGCTGTGGGAGGCCGGGCCCAGGGTGGCCACCATGATTGTCTTGGCGTTGCCGCCGAGGGAGTCCTGCAGCAGGCGGGTCAGCTTGGAGTCCCGGTAGGGGATGTGCGTGCTCCTGCCGTCCACGAGCGCCGAGATGACGTTGCCCAGGGCGGAGAGGGACAGGTTGATCTTGGAGGCTTCCTTGGGGCGCTCCCCGTGGGCCCCCATCTTGCTCTGGCGCTCGCTGCCCGCCAGGTCCACCAGGTTGAGCTTCCCCACGCGGATGTGCTCCTCGCCGTCCGGCCCCGTCTCGCTGCACTCGATGGTGATGAGGAAGATGGCGTGGGAGCGGGAGCTGTGCTCGTTCATGTTGGTGCTGCCCACCGAGCGCGTCTGGCTCCCCAGGTTCATCACGTGCTCGATCTCCTTCACGTTCTTGGTCACGAAGGAGGAGAGGTCCTTGATGTACACCCCGCTCTCGGGGTTCTCCTTCAGCTCCAGCTTCTTGCTCTGGTCCTTGGCGAGCAGGTCCCTGATCTCCTCCTGGTAGATCTCCAGGTAGGAGGCCCTGACCAGGTACTGCTGGTTCTGGGAGCGGGAGATGTGGGTGAAGATGTGCTCGAAGGCGCTGGGGATGATGCCGCGCTTCTCGGGCTCGGCCCAGGCGCCCTGCATGGTGTAGGTCTTGCCGGTGCCGGTCTGGCCGTAGGCGAAGACGGTGCCATTGAAGCCCTGCAGCACCGAGTCGATCAGCGGCCGCACCGTCTCGTCGTACAGGTCGGCCTGCTTGGAGCTGGCGTCGTACACGGCGTCGAAGGTGAAGGTCTTGGGCAGCTCGCCGGGCGCGGCGCGGGGGTTGCGGATGCTCACCTGGCCCAGCTTCACGTCGAGCTGCAGGACGCGCTCGTAGCCCGCCGCCTCCTCCCGCCGGCTCATGGGCCGGCACCGCNGCACCAGAGCGAGCACCGCACCCCAGAGCGCGCACCACACACAGAGTGCGCACCGCACCCGCGCAACGGAGAGCGCGCACCGCACCAGAGCGCTCCTGTCCCCCCCGCGGCTCCCCCCGGGCACGCCCGGAGCTGGAGTGCGGCCTTTGTGCTGCGCCCGAGGGCGGCGGCGGGGCGGGGATGCGGGATGAAGGATGCAGGAATGGGATGCAGGATGCAGGACGGGGATGAAGGATGCAGGAATGGGATGAAGGATGCAGGAATGGGATGCAGGATGCAGGA
>WBMV01008308.1:32073-63670 GCA_013396655.1 Campylorhamphus procurvoides | reverse complement strand
CGCGCTCTCGCGATAGGAGGAGGTGCCGCTCGGGGCGCGGGCATTGGCTGAGCCCGCTGGCCCCGCCCCCGGCCCGCCCCCCCGCGCGGCCGGGCCTGCCGGGGCCGTGAGGGCGGTGCGGCCCGGGACGTTTAAAGGGCAAATTAAAGTTATCTGGCGCTGCCGGGGAACGCGGCGCCCCAGCATGTGCCCGCTGTATTAATAGCACAGAGGAGAGGGGACGCGGCGAGCTGGCAGCAGCGCCGCGGGCAGAGTTAACCGCTCCGGGCAGGGAGGCGGGGGCCGGTTGTGGCGAGGGGGCTTTAAACCTGGGCTCGTGTGTGGAGTCACAGAGAGGGGTGAGGGCCCGGCAGCAAAGGATGCGCTGCCAGCTGGGAAGGTGGGGCCGTGCTCATCAGTGACCAGGAATGGGCTGGACCTCTCTTGAGGCGAGGCCAGAGAGCGGCTTCGTGTTTTATGTACTGTACGAACTTGCAGGCACCGAGGTCTTTAAATACCCAACATGCTGCAGGACGGCTTTGCCTAGGAGGAGACAACGTGCCCTCCTGCACTGTGCCCTCACGCAGCCCTGCAAGGTCAGAGCCTCACAGGGGTGGTAGTCAGCGCCCCCGAAGGAGGGAGGGACGGGAAAGCACTCCGGGATCGCGGCCACGCTTAAGTTGCTTGACTCGCATCAGCTGTGAAAGAAGAGTAAAGGCTGCAGTGAAATGCTGCCTTCTTCCATCGTCTGGTTCTTAAGGAAACAATTGAGTCACAGAGGGAGATTACATGGCTCACTCATTAGTTTGCCTTTTTCACAGAAACATCAAGGCTACAAGAGACCTCTGAAATGATCGAGTCCAACCATGAACCCAGCATCGCTCATTTGTTCTTTCTGGCTGACCCTTGTAAGAAAGCAAGAGCTTATGGCTCTTTGAGTGACTTGGTGGTGTGGAATAGTTACATGAAAGGCAGTGCAGCAAGCTGTAAACGCATACCTAGAACTTTGCCTTGAAAAGCCATTAAAATGTGCCCTTAGGATACTGTAACACTGAGCAATTCATAAGATAATGGGTCTGCATCGATTTGGTAAAATGGTATAAGCAATGAAAATAGGACTCATCATAATGTAGGTTTTAAAAGACTGGCTGTCCCAGGAGGAGACATTCTCTCCAGGACAGCAGATCACTTCTCCCTGAAGCGTTTGTTAGCATGAGTCAATGAGACAGTAAATTTGATCCCTCGTCTCTCTCACCCTCTGCCACTCTTATGTCTGTTGAGCTAGAGGTCTCTTCTCATGAACCTCAGCTCTGAGAAGTGGATGACAGCTGTAACTTCCAGGAGCACCTTTTGCACCTTGGCCATCCTGAGAAGATGGAGCGTGTCTCCAGCTTCTAAGAAAGGGTAAGAGAGCCCCCCTGAAGAGACATTTCCCCAAGCGAGAACTGAAAGCACATACAAGCAGGAAGCATAGGGGATCCCTAGAATTAGACTGTGACTTGAGGGGAGTTTTGTTTAACATATGTGACTGTCTGCTACCTTTGACCTTTCCTTTTTCTTCCTCATACTTCACTCACCAGGTCTGGAGTCTCCTCTCTTCACAGGAAAGTAAATAACACTTTAACGTCTTGGGGCTTCTACTGCTGCTTTCACACAAACCCATGGGATAGTGATGCTCACAGCTGCTGCCTGACTATCCAGACTGATAGGGTCTCCTCAGCAGGTGTCCTCAGGTGTCAGCCACTGCCCCACTGACTGGTGTGTGGTGAGTGAGACGGCAGTGGGATGCTGCTGGGGAAGGAGGGGAGTGGGGGACCTGGAAAGAGATTGGAGTGGGAGTCTAGCCTGAAGGGATCATTTGCCTGCCTGTCCCCCACCACCTTTGGTTTAGCTCTTTATAATCTTTTTTTCTTATTATTACTATTTAAAACTGCATTTTTAAAATTACATTTTAATGAAGTCTTTATCATAAGAATTCAAGTTAAGTTTTGAAGTTATTATTGTATATCATCATCACCACACTCCACAGAGATTCTTTGATTTAATAGGTATTTCTGTACTATTTTTCTGTGGCTGCCAGTACTTAGAGAACGGAGTGCATAGCAAGTGGGTTGCCACTTTTTCTGCTTCTGTTTTCACTTCCCTGAGCCCAGATGTCTATTTCCAGGAGAGACAGGTCTTCCAAACCATTTTAACAAAAGCAGGGCTGGACCAGGACTTTTGTTGATTACTTTGAGGCTTAATTTTAATTTGTTTGATATTTGTTCCAAATGCCTGTTTTGACTCTTTCCTGTGTATGATAATGGGGCTTTTTATACTACTTATTGTAGAAGTTCATATATATCCTGTGAGGAACTTACTGCTAATACCACCAGCTTGTGCATAAGCACTTCCACTACCTGGAAATGTCACTAAAAAACCCTAAAGGACCTTTGGCTTTTCATACAGTTAGTTGATGTTTGTTATTCAATATTCAGAACAGTTACTGATACATTTTTAGAGATATGGTTAAAACAATTCTCCAAGCTTTCTGAAATACTGAAAACTAGCTTTTAAGCCTCATCTTCCTTAGATCTTTGCAGCTTTGGATGCATTATCTGGCTTTCTAGGCTGTGTTTGTGAGTACTCTGCACTGCTGGCATAGCATAAAGACACTGGAATTTGTTCTTAAAAATTCTGAGCTAAAAATAATAACCTAGATCTACATTTTCAAGAGAGATTAGCAACTGACTGCATTGTGCTTTGGTGTATGAATAGACAGAGTGAAACGCTACAGGAGATCAGTTTTTCCAAAGTAGTGCATACTCTTGTTTAATTACATTTTCAAGATACTGAGAACCCTAGCATTGAGGCTGTACCAGACACAAAATACAAAAGCTTTTCCTCAAAAGTCAGCAGTCTGAGCCTGACAGCAGATACAACGGGGAGCACCAGAAATCAGTCAGACTGTCCTGACTCCCAGCATAGACAGTGATGGGTAGACAGTGCATTGGCAAGATACCAAGAAAAAATATGGGAGTGTGTTCAGGAAAGTTTTGTAGGATTGTAGTAACTTCTCCTTGTCTAAGATTGATTTATGTCTGTGGTCAGGAGGAGGAGAGTAAGAGACCCCAAACAGGCTAAATGAGGATAGGGGTTGAGGAGAAATAATGAGGTTGCTAGCGACAAAGGTAATCGAGAAGAATAAAGTAGTGCTTTAGTTTTGTTTTGAGCAGATACTAGTGTGGGTAATTTTAGCTGGGTGTTAATGTTATCTGTCTTAGGAGTCTACATTGAGCTAGAGAGGGTGAAAACTGGACAGTAAGTGTAAGCAGCATATCGAGGAGGGAAGTGACAGTGCTGGAAATAGCACTGGATTCAGCATAGGGGGGTGTTAGTTTGTTAGGGCATGTCTGTAATGTGAGGATGAGGAGTTGAAGGAAGTAAAATGAGGAAGTGAAGGAAAATTAATATGAAACAGATCAGAAGTTATGTTGTAACAGGACAAGCATGGGGTGTAAAAGTAGGAAGGAAAAAATACTCACCGTGTGACACAAGGAATAAAGTTGTAGGAAGTGAGCATATTAATATTTCCTTTAGCAAGGACTTGTGCTGAAGATATTCAGGAAAAGACCATTTGAACAGTGCATTAAAAGTGGTGAAAGGCAGCCAGGTCTTCATTTAACTTGGAAAAGTTAGAAGGATGGCATAACTGGAAAGGGAGACAGTCATATGGTTGTGGATGAAGTGAACCTGATCACAGGTCAGCCAGGAAATTGAAGCTGAAGGCAGACTGAAGTGGTTGGCAACCAGACTTCATGAGATAGGAGTGGAGAGCAAGAAACAGAATCTACAATTAATCTGTCCTAGAGAGGAATGATAAAGCAGGAGTAAGAGGGCTGAGATTAGATGGGTCTTTATCAATTTAATGAGATGAAAATAATGGAAAGAGCAAATGAGAGAACATGAGGAAACACATGGCAAGAGAGGGAAAAGATCAGAGAAGAAGGATGGAACAACAGAGGTTGGGGGAAAGCAACAGTTTCTGCAGACACCATCAAAGGAATAGCTCTTCCTGGGAGTAGGACACTGAGTGAGGGGTGCAGGGGAAACAAATAAACCAGAGCAAGGAGACATACAGGTGTCTCCTATAGGCTGTCAGCAAAGACGTAAACGTGAAGCTTGGCAGCTTCCTGAGGATGTGTGTGAGAAATTGTGAGGAGAGGAAGAGTCAGTTGAAATTACAGAGAAGGCTGATCAGGAGGAATGGGCTGGCTGGCTGACAGTTCTTAACAGAGATGATATATGGCTCAAAATCAGATAAAAAGTGGCAGGGATGGTGAGGGCAGCCTCTGTGTGAGAGTAAGGGGTGGGATGGGATGAGAAGCTAAGGTCTCTCTGAGAGACTGAAGCTGCAGAGGGAGTCAGGCAAGGGCATCCACGATGTGTTGATACTGAGATTTAATAGGCCTATTGGAAATATTTAAAATGTATCTTCCAAATGCAGCAAGTGAAGAGAAGAGAGCGGAGTGGACTGGGCAGAGGAGGAATGCAAGAAAGGTTGATTGAGCAATGGTAAAGACTTGAGAGTGGGGATAGAGAGATGTAGGTGTGGCAAATGTCACTAAGAGCAAAAATGGAGTAAGAGGCAGAGCTTGTTGCCTCAGGTAGATTGTTTAAGAAACAAGAAGCAGCAGCTGAAGGAATAAAAAGAGAGAGAGGAAACCAGGCTGGGAGGGGAGGGAAAACTAGAGGATTACAGAAATAAATTGCAGCTAAAGGGCACTTGAGAGATATGGAGGAGTAACCCATAAACAAGCTTAACCAAGTTAGACAGAGTGACTGGATTCCTCTAGTGCAGGTGTGTGGCCAGATATGTTATACTTTTGACATTCTCTGTTGACTGAACCAGTAATGAAAGTATACACATTTATTGTCTTCTGCCACATTAAGAGTTGCCCTGGTGAAGGCAGCTAAGGTTGATAAGTTTTTTCAATTTTCAGTGCTTCACTGACTTCCCTTGTGGCAGTTCTAAGGTACTGGTGAAGGAAAAGGTCCATGAAAAGAGTGGGACATGGGGAGCCAGCGAGAAAGGAAACAAATCAAGCACCAATTCTGTAGAATTTGTTTCCTCATTAGAAAATTATCTCTCACAGTTTTAAGAACCTTAGTTTTTTGTTCAATTCTGTCGCAGTATCAGGTATGGCAAGACTGCTTTGACTCAAATCAGTCAAATACTAATTCTTGCTACACTAGTTGTTTGAAAAATTGAAATCATTGTCTTTACTCTGAAATTAATTTCACTTCTCTGTAGGACTCTGCAGTATGGATAGCATATTGGGTATGCTTTATACAGAATAACCATATTGCTAGGATTTAGAACTTCAGTGATTTTTCCTCACAGGTCACAGCATACCTTGAGAACAAAAAACAACTTTTATATCACAGGTGTGCATTATGGTAAATAATTAATGAATGCTAAGGCTCCCATAGACATATAAAGTACTCTAAAATATCTGTTAATTGTTTGATTATTAGTGCATTCGTGTCACAGTCGTATATTACAAATGTTGATAAACTCAGAGGAGAGGTATTGTGGACAGTTTCCAAACCATGAATATAAGCAAAGTAATGACCTGTCAGAGTCCATAATACTTAATGTACTATTTTCTGACTCTTCTTCGGTAACTCTATTTTTGATATCAAGCATAAAAATGACTTGGTTGAGGTCATTCTGTCAGCATGTGTCAGAGCAAAGCATGAATGCAGGTTTCCAAGTTTGTCCAGATCTCTCTCATACAAGCTGTTTGTATTTATATTTTAATTTCCTTTCTCTCTCCACCTCTGTGTTTTAGTGGCTCAGGACAACAGCTGAAGTTGGAAATTGAGCCAGAAGCAGAGGAAATTTTATCAGCAATAGGGTCAGCTTGTTGTCCTAGTCTGGAATATCTCTTAGAGCTGATGAAGTAGCAATCTGCTCAAATGCATATACGTAGGTAGATGCGTTAATACACATCCTGAAATCAGGTTTAGTATTTAAGCAAGTGCTGTACAAAGTCGTATTTGAACAGTAGTTTTCATTGTTTTATAAGTTCTGTTTCCTGTCTGGTTTGATGTGTGGTCTTTGTGATGTTTTCAATCAAACAAAAAGTTTAGCATAAAGTTGTACAATTCAGCTGCCAAGTAACTTTCTGCACAAGTATTAGTGCACAACTGGGTTATGTGACACACACTACTTCATTGTTATTACAAAATTAATTTGTCCACGCTGAACTGTGCCCTCACTCAATCCTTATTCATAGGCGAGATCTACTGAAGACAATAGAAGAGGGTCTGAAAAGAAAATAAGGGTGTCATAATGGGGTAATAGTTAATAGGCTTTCTCAAAATTGTAAGCTGGTAACATAAATTACTGCAATAACATGAAAAGTCAAGATTATATTTATTTCTATAATACCAGTAAATCTTATTAAGAACAAGCATAATGCAGAATTTGAAAGCCTACTTTGCAGCAGAAAGGAATACTTTACTTTTTCTTTTGGTGTAGATCTCTGCAGAAAATAATTTCTTTAGTCATTTCCAAACATGCATCATTACATGGATGAGTGCATATCCCTTCTTGGAGTCAGTGATTTTCAGGTTTTGTGCTTCCAGGAAAAAACATGTACTGAGAGGATCTCTGAGACAGATAGATAGATAGATAGATAGATAGATAGATAGATAGATAGATAGATAGATAGATAGATAGATAATTTATTTTTTTAATTCTAGTTGAAACTTATTTTGCATGAAAGAATGAGATCTGGAGATTGTTGTGTTCTATAACAGCTATGCAAAAACTATGGCCTTTGGGACAACGGGAAGATCAAGGTTTGCCTCTCAAGAAAAGCCTATATTTTCAGGGTCCTGTCTCATAGATACTCAAACTTCATTTTCCTATTTACTACCTTGAAATATCCTTAATTCTATTTTTTTTCTTATTCTTCCTAAAGGTAGTAGGTTGTGCTGAGAGCTTTTTTACATCATACTTTACTTTTCTACATGTTGCAGTTCATTCCCAGAGATATGCTTCTCATGTGTTGACCAGATTTCTTGGAAGGTATGACTCCTGCAAACAGAATCAACATTGTCTGGGTAGCTGTGTGGACAGAGCAAAGCTCAGTTTTGGGCTGAAACCCTCTATATTTTCCATAATATACAGTAAAATTTTCTCCTGCTGCTAGCAAGCAACACTTCTTTGCAGTAGCATTATAAATGTGTTTTATGTCCTGATCAGGAAGTTGCGTTCTTCACTGAGTTCTCCTGCTTACTTAATGGGGTTTTTGTTATGTTTGTTAGTTTCCAAACTGGAAAAACACTGGGTTGGTGAATGCAGGATTCAGATGCACCTGCCTCAGTTCCATGACCTATATAGGTCTGATTTGTTTTCAAAGTTTAGCAAAGCAAAGTTATTAAAAGGCAAAAGTATTCATATAGACTTTTCTGAGTTGAAGTTTGCAACATGGCCTTCTTCAGAAAGTCTTTTGGGTTGGAAATGTGTCTAGTATGTCACCTAGAGCTCGTTGTGTAATGCAACATTCTTTTCATCTTTTGTGCCCTGTTTGATGACTGTCATGCTCAGCTTTCCAGAGTCTGGTGACTCTTACATATTTTTCAATTGCCTGCTTCTTCTTAGAGTTGTAAGGACTTGTTCTTATTAGGTTCATATTAACGAGGAATTGCCATTTTGAATCATTGATGCAAAATTAGTACAAAACAGAGTATATGAGGAAATCATGTAGGTTTTTTAGGTGTTTTGGGTTTTTTCTGTTCTGCTCGAGCTTACTCTTCTAAATATTATTTTAATATCAGTCTTAATGGGTACTTAATGGTAATGCAAGTACTTGGTCTTTGTTCAATTCGGTTTTTTATCATCCTTTGTGTTGCAATAATTTTGAAGTATAAAAAATTATTTAAATCAATCTTTTTATGTTATGTTTATGTGTTTCAGTTAATGTTTACTTCTGGTTTCTAGTTGCTAAGTTGCTTTTCTGTGTGATTTTACTGTGTGATTTTAAAAATCCATTGTATCAAGCAGACAGATTTGAATTAAATTACATTTTTAAAGTGATTTGTTTGATTTTCATCTGCTATTTCTGGAAATACATCTGGTTATAATATAATAATTTTCTTTTTAATAACAGTGTCAATATTGTTAGTTCCTGCCCAAATTGCTACCTCTCCCTGTCTTCAGATATTTTGTAGTTTCTCATTCTGTGATTTTACTTTAGACTAGGCTTTCTTCTGTGAAATAGTTCATAATTGTCTTGCTGACAGTAATTTTATTTTCATATATTGTAGAACAAACTGAAATTATTTCTGACAATGGTATATGTTTAACTGAATCACAGCTTTGTGCTCAGTCAGACAACCTGCACTGCAGTAGCAAACCAAGGGAATCATATTTTTATAATACAGAAACAATTTCAAGCATTAAGTGTAGATGTCGCTTTTACACATACTTGCAATAGCTATTACCGCAACAATTCTGATAGGAATGCAAGCTTATTTTCAATACAGTGAGAAATGAACAAATTATATTACTCAGTGACTGAATCATCAATTTTTTGTCACTTTATGTGCTGGTTGAAAAGGTCATAAATACATTGTTGTTATAATTCAAAATGTATTGGCTGTAATGCCAGAGATGTTTTTATAATAAATCGAGGCATTAATCTTTCTATACATTACAAGAAAAAGGCAAATTAAGGCCATCTCCACACCACACATTATTAAAATCCAGAAAGGAAAAAAATGTACACAGAACAGCCAAAATCTCAGCAAGTGGGATACCAGTGTTGAAGATGATAGCCATACTGCTGAAGAGTGAGAAAACTGGGTAAGAAAGTCTTTAATTGTCAGTTTATGGTTTTTATGGTGTCTCCTTGATGGAGTATTTTATGCATCAGATCTCACTGTGGAAAAATCTAATTTGAATCCCAGGTCCAAATATTCTTTTGGATTTGAATTTTACCAGCTGAGCTGATATGCAGGATATGAAAGGGGACAAGTTATAGGGACAGACGCAGAAGTCAGGAAATAATTAGCTTATGTGGTATGTTACCTCAGCTTGGTGAAAAAAAGAACAATTTGTCTTTCATTTATTCCCAGAGAATGACTATCAGTTTCTGATTCAATGGTAATTCAGTTTAATACTTTCTTATAAATCATAAGAAATAAATGAAGATACTGTATTAATATACATTCTCAAATGTTGCTGTATTATTTGAAATTGATAGATATGTATGTAGAGTTGTATTATAGGTAGGTATGAATGAATATATGCTGTAAAAGTGTCTTGCAGGTCAACACAGTAAAAAGAATTGTTGTTTTGTTCCATTTAATTTCTTCTCCTTTATAGTGGTATAGAGTTACTTCCAGGATCATAGTGAGAGAGGGGTCACCCACAAGCTGTGTGAGTCTGCTGCTCGTTAATGATTTGCTTTCCTTTCAGATGTCACGGTATTGTAGACTGGCATCCTTTTTTTCTGCACAGAACTAGACCAGTGATTAGGGTCAGAAGTAACAGTTCAAATAAAATAGATAGATCTTTATTTAATTTAAAATGGTCTCTGTGGCTTCCATGCATTTCCATCAATGCCATGCTTCATTTTTGTGAGGCATTTTTGAAGTTGCAGGCTTTCTTGTTCACTGGTAATAATCCACTGACAGGAAAGGCTAAAAAATGAAAAACTGAGGCAGCAGTGTCACTGGTACCCAGCAGTTTATTATTATACACTTTTGTCTCCTGTTCAGCACCTCACCTCTGCAAAACAAGATTTAAAATAAAAACACCTTAAGCAGAATACTCTTCTTTCCCTTTTTCCTTCACTTTTCTGAAACATCCTCAGCTTGAGAGAAGACGAGATCCCACTGACATAGCTGTTGGGAAAACTACCCTAGAGCTGTGCACTTTCTCCTACTGGGCACTGCTCAGCAGAGGGAGGTTGTTCTGTGTTGAGCAGCAGTGATGTGGATGGGAGGAGGTTGATTATAGCAAGGGATGAGAAGCATGCATTTACATAGGCTCCTTTTCCCTGCCACCTCTCCACTCTCCAGCAAGCACGGGTTTATTTTAGCATTGGCCTTCTGAGGCAGGATTAATTTTCCCCTGAATAGGTCAGGCTGGGACAGAGCCAGGGTCCATGGCCTTTCATAGCTTGGGTGACTCAGGAAGCCAGAGATACCTACTAAATAGACAGGGCCTCTAACTGCTGGGCCTGTGGCCAGTGCAAGAGAGGTATCCTGGAATAACCTTTCTGATAAACAGCAGTAGAGTCCGTATGGAGTCTTTTTGCAGAGGGTGGTGCCAGGCTGAACGAGGCTTAGTGCTGCCCTCTGCTGCTGGGATTGGGGAAAAACGTAAAAGGCGGTGACAAAATCCAGCAAAACGGTAACAGAGTGTAACCAGCAAAGCAGTAGTAGATGAATACGTGCTTTCAGTCTCTCATTCCATACAGTACTTCAGGCAGTTGAAATGTGCCCTCATATTTTCACTAGCAGTTCCGTTCATAGGAACAGAATATAGCTATTAGTTTTCTTGGGTTAAGCACTGGTAGGGACCTCACGGCTATGGAAAACAATCATGCTTTCTGACATGCTTGTTTTTGTTTCCATGTGCAGGGAAGATGCAGAGGAAGAAATTTCCATTAGTAATTCAGATTTTTAAAACTTTGTTATATTTCTTATTATTATGTAAAATTATTAAATTCCTTACTTATAAGTATTTGATACAAAGCTGTGTAGAAAGCTAAAGCCATCTTGTATGAGCACTTGATGCCTGGAGGTGTATATGACCTTTTTTCCATAGCTAATGTGTGAGCCTGTGTGGAATCATAATGGAAGTAATCTGATATCAGAACTAGAGTGAAGTACCATCAAGGAGTATTTCCTAGCGCTGGTGCAAGGGACCCCTGCTATACTTAGAGCATGTGTAGCCCTGAACATCTGCAGATATCCCAGCAGCTGCAAAAAAACTGTGTTTAGGGTTCTGTTGTGGAATATAGCAGTTGTATCTGGGCTGATTTCATAGCCCTGCTGAAGGAAATGAGCCTGCGGTATATGATTGAAGATACTCACAGCTTACAAAACAGGTTTTAATGTTAAGCCTTGATTCTCAATGCTTATATCTTTGAATGTGATATGCATATTTCACTTTTTGATACTGATTTTAAAATTTTTGCCTTCAGTTTCTTTGTCACAAACATCCTGTCCCGACTGTGTGGAGTTTTGAATTAGCTATCAATATGCCTTAGAGAACACAAGTGATGGCTCCCTTTCAAAGAGAAGAAACTTCTCGCTTTTTGACTAATAAAAATAAAAATCTATAAAATCTAAATAAAGGCAAAACTGACCAGAACCCTGTGACTCAACTAATGTTGTGCAGTGATAAAGAAAAGCAATTGTAGTCATTAATCCTGTGAGCAACTCCACAAATTGTTGTACAGTGTACAGAGGTTTGCAGTGAAATGTTCACACAGGCAATTAATGAATGATAAAATGATAATGAATGATAAATCTCCTATCAAAATATGTGAGTTAATTAATGATTTTTAGATGTGTGATTTCACTTTGGGAAGTGACTGCAATAGTGGAGCTGTGAGGCTGTTCCTTGGCTTCCCCTCTCTTCGAGAGTGAATACTTCTAATTCTGTAAGAGAAAACCTTTTCATGCCTGCAACTGCAAACTGAACTTTAAATGTGAGGACTTTTCTGCTTGTGTTGTAAACAATAATCAAGCCGTAACTCTTTGTTTGGGGGAAAACAGAGAACCAATATAAGTACCTGTTTAACATTCTTTTCCACGCGGTTTACTCTTCAGTTTTGGGATAATTTGGCTTGATTTCCCAGGCTCCTGATAGCAGAAGAGGGAGAATATATCATTGTCTGGCTAGGATGCTGATTTGTACAAGCAATATTCACAGCTCAGCCAAGGTGGCAGGAGGACCTGGTTGGAAGTGATCATATTGCTCTCTATGGAGACCAGGTGTTTGGTTAGCTAGCATTTGATTCCACCAATCAGCATTTACAGCAGAAAATTATTCTAATGGAAGATAAAAACCACATCAGTTTTATTTGTAGTCTCAGAACTTGAGGTTGAAAAAAGTGGGAATGGGTAAAATCTGATTATATCTTTTCTTTCATAGATTTCACAGGGAAATTGGAGATGGGAGAATCAGTCCAGTATCTGGTCTGACTGCAATTGAAACAAAGTTGGCAAACTTAGTTCAGTCTGGTGTCATTTCACACTTGGCCATGTTCTACTAAACATCTGTCCTGTCACTTTTTTGTTTTTTGTTTAATTTGTGAGCCCTTTCTGAGTGTAAACTGCAGGAGTCACAGAAGTTAATGAAATTTCAAAGGCTGAAAAATCACCTGTGATAGAAGAAAGGGATTCATAATTTGATGCTACTACATGAGCAGCTTCTGAGATGTGTCAAGAAATCATGCATTAGAAACATCTACATCTTTCCTTTATAGGTAGCTAGTTGACATGTAGATAAAGTCCGTGTGAATATCTGCATTAGGACAGGTGAATTGAACACCTTCCTGCCTGCACCAAACCTGCAGCGTGAAAGAGTTGCTGAGAATTTGTGGGCTCCATTGTTTGGAAAGTAGCAGCATCACCAAGTTCATTTCAGGCAGGAACATTTGCACATACTTGCAAAGACAACCATCCTTCTCTCATTAGGTGGCTTTTACAGATCCTGGGTATTTGGATACTAGGATGGATTTTTTTTTTATTTTTATTACTTTCAGTAGCTGTGCAGAGCCTCTTCCATCGGTGTGCTTTCAGTCCCTTACAGAGGCAGACAAACCACAGGCAGTGATCTGTCAAGAAATCCTCTGTCTTTATCACCTTTGCCCTCCTCCTGAAGCTGATGGATAAATGGTTTAAGGAACCAGGTGGAAATACCCCTTGTGGAAGAGAATCTATGGTAGCTTAGAAACTTTGGCATCTGGGTCTCATCTGTCTGTCTGGCACACTCCATTCACTGCCCACTGCTGCCCCTCCATCACTAGAAGTGCTAATCTCTGGACCTTAGAATGATGCCTGCTCTCATCTTTGCAGAACACTGTGTGCACCCTTGGGGTTTGGCAGTGTTAGCAAAAATTGAGTGTGGGTCTTAGGCTATATATTTTTTGTTAATGCTTCTTAACTGGAGATGGGTGTTTCTCTGTGCAGTAGTCTTTATTCTGGAGGAGTTCTGGTCACAGAGGACTGATTCGGAATTTAATGTGTAGTTTGAAACCTACCAGCATAGTGTCCTAAATGATTCACTACTGTGCCCAGTGGGTTGTTTGAGATCTCTGATATGCTGTTTAGGTAGGATAGTATTTTTGTAAACTCCATTAAGCCCTACGCCGTTCCTGAACAGTGTGGGCTGGAGCTGTATGCTGGTAGGGGAAGGGATACAATTTTTCACTTACCATATAGGGTGGACAACATCCTTGAAATGGAAGTGGACTCTTTCAAGTAATGGAATCTCTGGTTAAAGTAGTTCAATGTTTTCACTAACCTAGGCCTCATTTGTTTTTAATGTATGTGAAATTATACTTTCTTAGTACTGTTTTGTCTTTTTTACATTTTTCTCAGGAAAACCAGACAAATTTAAGGGAAAGATGATTAATAAACAGGAATTTCGTAAAGCAATTGAATGCAGGTAGGAATGGTTTTCTTTTTCCAGAAGCATCTCTCTGTGGGGAGATTAGAATTTTAACTTCCTAGGAGTGTTTCCTTAAGCACCCTTTTTCACAGTGCCTACAGCTGAGTGCATTCAGGACACTTGTGTTTCTGTATAAGGGAAACTATGTAAAGTAACTGGATTATTTAAGAGGCAGGGAAATAATGGATTTTTCAGTTGATTTTATGTTCTCAAGCCACAGCTGGACAATCCTTTGCCATCCTCAGTGTGCCCAAAAGGCTCATGATATGAAGACCAAAAATCTGAAAAGCTTCTCATTATTCTTAGGTCAGTCATGTTTGAAAATCTTGTCCTTTGTCCATCAGCTTGTCATAGCTGTAGCTTCACATATCCTATATCTTTAAGGGGAATATTGCATTATCAGGTTTTATTTGCATTTCATTCTCAATAATTACAGAGAGCAGTTCCTGCCATCCATCTCTGAGAGGGAGATCTCAACACTCCAGGAATGAGTGTGACAGCTCCTGATAGTGCTTTGATTGCAGTCTCTCTGAATACACGGAGGCATCAGCTTCATACTGGTTATTAGTCACCAACTTACAAACTTCAGCAATTTCAGCACAAATTTTCTTCCTCTTCAGCACTTTCCCGTAAGTCAGATTTATTTCAGATATGGAGGTTTTTCTTGCCATCAGTGTTTTCACAGTAACAGATACCTTTACATCAGACCGCCCTTAATCCTTTCAGTTGAAAGCCCAGCTTCTGTTTTTTCTGACCTGTGAATGGCTTGCACTAAGTGTCTGGCATTCTTCAGTCATTTCACCCATTTCACTAATGGGTCTTTCTGAGTGTTGTCCTGAATAGAGGGGTGTCACTCTGAGCTGGAATGTAACAGATGATGATTGGAAGAGATTCCACTTCCTGCTGCCACAGTTACAACTGAAGTATCTTCAAGATTGTGGAGGATGTGAAGCTGTCCTGGCAAGTAGCTTAGAAACTGATGTTCACTGAGAGCTTTCTTCTGTGTTCATCTCTGCAAACATATCCCTTTTTTGCATTGTTTATTTCGGGCTGGGAACACGAGGCACCTGCTAGAGTCCTCTTTCAACAAGGATATAACAACTAATATAATTCTTCACTGACTCTTTCTACCTCACTTTTCCTTTGTGTATATTTAAAGACTTCCTTGTCTTGGAGATGCCTTGTCAGTACACTGCTGCATTACCAACGGAGCAAAAGAGTGGTATTGGACTGTCTGTTCTGAAATGTCTGTCTGTGGTATCTGCTATGGTAAGGTAGTTGGATGGATGAGATGGGTTGGCTAAGTACCCACACAGCCACTCACTCAGTCACCCCCAAGCATGGCAGAGGAGAGAATAGGAAGAGCAAAATTTAGAAAACACTTGGGTTGAAGTAAGGATGTATAATAAGTGAAGGAAAAAGCGGAAACTGATGCAAAGGCAATCCCTCAACACCTCCCACAAGCAGACCGATTCCCAGTCTGTTTCCAAGCAAGAGCTACAGTGACTGTCTTGGAAGACAACACCACTCCCAGTTTTTATTGTTGAGCATATTACATGGGGGGGAATAACACTTTGGCCAGATTGGTCAGCTGTTCTGGCACTGTCCCCTCCCATTTTCTTGATCAGACAAGGAGTAATTGCTTTAAACTGAAAGAGGATATGTTTATAATAGGAAGAAATTCTTCACTGTGAGGGCGGTGAGGCACTGGAACAAGTTGCCCAGGGATGTTATGGATACTTCATCCCTGGAATTGTTCAAGGCTGAGTTGGATGGGGCTTCAAGCAACCTCATCTAGAGAAAAGTGTCCTTGCTCATGGCAGGGATTGGAACTAGATGACATTTAAACCCGTTCCAACCCAAATCATTCTATGATTCTTGCGCCCACCATCCCCAGCCTACTCAGCACAAGGAAAAGAGAAAGTCTTGAAGCTGGGCAAGCACTGTTCAGCAATAGCCAAAAGACTGATGTGTGATCAACAACACTGGTCACAAATCCAAAACGCAACAACATATGGGCTTCCATGAAGTTGACTTAATTCCAGCCAGACCCAGTACAGGAGAGCTTCTTTACACTAATTCAATAGTAGATCAGAAGTTGAGGGTAGTTTCATAGGTGGTGTAAGGATCCTGATGTCTCAGTGGCAGCTCAACTGTTTCTCCCTTCTCATCACATGTTCCCCATCTCCTGTTGTGTCAGCACTAGCAATCATGTCTTACAAATGTCACTAGTCTTACAAAAACTGAGTTTTCAGCACATCCTCAATAGTGAGTCAAAGCTGTTATGTAGGCACAGGGCTGGGAATAGCTGGCTGGGGAAAAAAAGACAGAAGTGACCTTTCTGGAATCAGTTTGCAACATAGCTGGATGGTTGTTATACTGTGGTTGTACTTCTTCATTCTTATATACTCCTAACTAATCTCCCTCACCTCCACTTACTTCCTTCTACGTGACTGTAATCACTATGTGGTCTGTAGCTCCTATTTCAGCTTCAGAGCAATTAGCTAGAGAAAACTGTATATGAAAAGAGTATCAAATTGTTTGTCTCTCTGAAGGTATAATGCATGGATCTCTCCCTAACAGTGAATTAGAAAAAGAATATTTAACGTATGCTACAGAACTAGATATAACAGTTTCGCTTATATATTATGTATTTCAATGCAATACGGCTAGAGGAGATTAACTTTGTAGTTAATGTGTTTTTTCCTAGGGGCTCTTTACGCACGTCATTAGAATGTGGTATACAGTGTATGATGTTTTGTAAATTGATTTTTATTTTTTTGGGTTTTTTTTATTGGGGTCTTCTTTGTTAAATCTGAAACCTGTGTCATGTTGGGAGGGTTTCCTTATGATGTTCTCCTGCTGGAAACGCGGAGTGGTATTTTTGGAATGTCCTTGCCACTAGATGGCAGGTTGCCCTTTGGGTAAAGGAAACTCTAGGCTCTGTTCAACACTAATTTGCTCTCAGTTCGGAAAACTTCGAAACTTCTCATTGAGCTTAACGAGAGATTTGCTGAAGTGAGGAGTGGGTGCACTGCTGGAGAGAACTCTATGTTATGACCCTTTGACAGCACTGATATGCAGTTTTATATTTTTTCCAGTACAATAGAAAGCTTAATTGAATTCCGCAGAGCTTGACACAATAAGATAATAAAGAAAAGTTGTGTTTTGACCACAATTAAACCATTAGTTAGTGAATATCTTGGAGAAATCTCTGCCTGTTGTGCATGTACTGCATTTGCTGTGCCAAGTTCTGAAGTACTCAGTCCTTGAAGTGAATTGAAAAGTGGAGGCTGGCCCAAGTTGTGACCTTGAAATCTGGCTTTAAATAGTTTAGACTGACAATTTGCTGCAGGTGGAAGATCCAGTTAGCATTTAGAAGAGTTAAGAGCTCTAATTTTCACTCTTTCACACCAATTTGATCTCAGTGTAATCCCAATAAATTCAATTGAATGAAACTTGTGTCATGGTGCTAAGAAACCATAAGGATGTTTATGTTTAGACTGGAGTTATTATAGTATTCAGAATATTAAGATGAGGAATTTTTTCACATTTACTGTACCAAATATAAATCTGCATCCTGGGAAGGTGGGTGTAACACCTTTCTATTCTTAAATGGAGCATTAAGCATTGGCAAATGGAAATGACCACACTGAGAGCACGTCTGCATCACTGAGTCTGTGAGCTAATGAGGGGCAAAGGTA
This sequence comes from Campylorhamphus procurvoides, assembly GCA_013396655.1. Classification (NCBI taxonomy): domain Eukaryota; kingdom Metazoa; phylum Chordata; class Aves; order Passeriformes; family Dendrocolaptidae; genus Campylorhamphus; species Campylorhamphus procurvoides. The sequence goes on along the minus strand of WBMV01008308.1, from coordinate 46,303 downwards.
AAAGATGTACCCAACTGGGTGCTTTGTCATGGTTTTTGTAGCAATACACTTTTTCACTAACTGATCTAGAAAATTTGTAGGGAAATTCTCAAAATTTTGAACGTCTATCTTTTTTAGTTAATAGAAAGCTAATTTCTAAATTAGTTGACTCATTTGATAAGTATAATGGCAAGTTAGCATTGACTTTATCAGGGTTTATGATTCTCTTAACACAATTGCTAAAAACACAAAAAACTAGCAAAAATCACAGCATTTTCAAGTTTATATTTTGTGGTATTTGAAATTGATTAATTTCTCTTTTTCTGAACAGTTTTTTACACTTTATTTAAAAATTGACTGAAAAATATTTTAAATTTGTTCACTTATAAAAGCAATGTCGTTGACAAGATGAAAATTCTAAGTTCAGTAAAACACATACTTTGTGAAAAGCTGTTTCAGAGAGGATATTGTTCAACACATTAACTAGTGCAAAAGTTTTTTTCAGATGGTTTATGGTGAGACATGTGCAATTTTTTCATTTCATTTTCAGAAGCTACTTGTAATATTTGCCACTGACTAAGCTTTGCTACAAATGACACTGCTTAAGCCTGTTGGATCATGACTTGGATCCTTTGGCTATAATGAAATACAGGATGTCTTTTGCCAAGTTTTGCCCACACTCATTTTGGGAACGACCTACATCTGCTTTCACAGGAAAAAAGTGTGATTTTCCAGAGCATCAGACATGAGGTCTCTCTTGTGCTCTAGTGGGAGATGCTATATTTTTGACATCCTTGTGAACATGAGGGAGCAGCTGCAGTGTGCAGATCTGAGTTGTGAGGAGAGCAGGCAGTGCTGGCAAAGCTGCAGCTGGTACACTGCTTCTTGCTGGGAGGTGCCTGGTGGAATTGCCCAGACAACGTGAGTCAAAATGAATAGAGTAGCAACCACTTTATTGCATATAATGTAATATTTCTGGCTTGCTGTAGTAAAAATGCCTCCAAGTCAGTTGGGACATTTTTAAAGTTCTTTTTCTGAGAAAACATCCTGTATGGGTGAAAAGCTCTTCTTTTAAATATCACTCTTTTTTTTCTTTTTTTTTTCTGTTTCACAATAAAGACTGTCTTTTTCCACCTGCACTCTCTGAGTGGCTTCATCTGTGTCTGCATCTAATTTCAAAAATCTGCTATAATACGTCCAGCTTCTTTTCAGGGTTATAAAATGGCAAATTTTGTACCCTCCACGTACCAAACACTGGAAGTCTTGGATCAGGAAACTGCTTCTGAAAGAAGTCCTTAACATTGAGAAATAATCCATTATTTTGTTTGATAGCCTTTTACCCAGCCTGGATTTTTCACCCATGCTTTATAGGTTGGCATTGTTCCCAGGATCAGCCAAAGCAGTCCACACCCTCCATTGCATGTAATGTCAGCAGTCCAGAAGAAGAGCTAGAGTTTACATCATCCTCCTTCATACATCTCAGAGGTGATGGGAGGCTGTGGGAAACTCTTGGATAACAGATGTTCTCAGGCCCCAGAGACACGAAAGCTAGACCTGGACACAGCGAAAGACAGCCCTGAAAGTGTTTGTGGAGGACACAGCAATAATCCTGCATAGTGTCCTTGCTTATGACCTCCTCTCTGAGCTTAGAACCCAGAGGAAGATACCTCTGATAACACTTGATCAGATATTTTGGCAGAATCCCCAAGAGGCCTGTCAAGACAGTTTTTTACTTGTTACCTGCTGTTGAAGCAGTGGTAAGGAGACAAAGGCCTTGCACTTCCCATAATTGATGAGAAATGCTTGCTGCAGCCGATCCTTACAGTGCTGCTGTAGGGGTCTGTTTCACCATGGAAAACTATTTAGTAGTTAAGGGCAATGACTTTTTCATTTTCTCCCAGTTCCTGTTGTTTCTGCTACTTGGCAGCAAGGGAGACTGCTGCTGTGGCACATGTAGTACAGACAGGTGGTGACAGCTTGCAGCGTTTTAACCACTACTGTGCTTAAGCCTCCTCTAACCCTCCATTAGTTTTACAGTGCTACAAAAAAACATGTGGTATCACTGAAATAGCTTTGCCTGGAGGGAAGATGCACAGATTTGGAATCTGGGAGATTCCCTTGGTAAGGGTAGAAAGGTATTTAAGAGGCATGGCATGTGAGTTCACGAGACCTGGTTTTACTTCCTATTGTTGTGTGACTGTGAACAATGCATCCCTTCTCCTTTCTGTAGTGGGCAGAGGCCAGTAACTGTAAAATCCATCAGTTTGTGAAGGGCACAGGTGCTAGGGGATGGCAGAAGGTCATACAACTATCTATACGTGCTGAACAACCTGGTTTATGCATATAAGAAGTAGAATAAGATACACAAGGGAAAGTTCACACAGTGAACTGGAAAATTCAACAAAATACTGTACTTACACCACATACTGCATTGCTAGCTCTTAATAACAGACATTTTTGACATTACTTATACTTTCTCACAATATATATGAGGAATAATAACAAAGGAGTATTTTCTCTTTGCTTCTAGTTTTTTTACATTAGCAATGTCAGAGCCTTTTTCTTGAGGTATTACTGAGGGGGTGGGTAGGAGAGTTGTGAGACTGTAGGGATCTTGGCTTGCAGGTGATCCAGAGCCTAAAACATGGTGGTCTGTGCAAACCCTCTTGCCAAACTCCATCCCCTCTCTTCACCACTCCAGTGCTGTTCTGTGCCTACCTAAATGTTTGACCTCTTTTTTTTTATGGGGAAAGAAAAAGGAGACAAACATTTTTAGTGCTACCTTTCCTTTTCACACTGCTTTCATGAATTTTTCTTGATTTGATTGTATTTAAATTACAAGAGACTTTTGGCCCAAAACTTGGAGGGCCTCCCATTGAGAGATAGGGCTCTGAATAGCTTGTGGTGTGATCCAATAACCCTGGTGGTTATTTCAGCAGGGTCTGAATGGCAGGATAAAATTAAGAGCTAGAAGAATTTGGGGCTGTAGGAACACCATGTTGCCTGGAGCACTAGGTTAAACCCCACTTTGCTGCTCAAGTGTACATCATCCTGGCTGATGCTTTGATGGAGAAATTGTGATGAAATTGAAAAAATATTTGTGTTGTACTGCTGCTTGCCCAAGTGGGTAAAAGATTTAGCTTTTGAATTAAGCATGCTCTGAAATTTACATACTCTGGTATGTTAATTTAAATGCCAAGAATGGAGGGGCCTGGTTAATGTGAAATGTTGGAAATTCATGTCCCACAAGAAGGGTGTTATAGCAATATCATGAACTAATGATGACTTGGAGTTGAATTGCAGTACCTGGCTTATTTGAAGCATTACAAATCAGAGGAACAACAGCATATAAGAAAAGAATGAGTAGGAGACTAGCCGGTTGATTTTCCATTCCTTGCCTTTAAATCTTGCAGGTCAGTTTTCCCAGATAGTGTTTTACACAGAGGTTGCAGTGGTTCAGCTTCCTAAGCCTAGTTTTTATGTTAGGTTTCTCCTTGAAGAAAAGTGCCTGCCAGATGAAGACCAGTGAGATACATCTGGGGTTTTCCTTGAGAGTGATGAGAGAATCGAAGAGCCAAATAGATACCAACAGATAAGGCACAGAGATACTTGGAGAGCTTTTATCATGAGAGGTGGAAAAAGGAAAGTTTTCTGTAGGGAAGTGGAATTTGTGATTTATGCCAATAAAATATAATTTCAGATTCCTTGAAGTCTATTTTTAAATTTTCTTTTCATAAATATTTAAATACTTGCCCAGCTTGTTGTTGCTGATTTCTTAAAAAACTGTCAAATGAGAGAGACTGCTTCTGATTCCTTTGTGATGTTGATTCATTAATGTTGATTTCACAGGCAAGATACCTGGTGATCTCATAAAATGCACAAGAGGTGGTGAGGAGAGGCCGTTTTTTGTAAGCAAATGCAGCATGTAGTTAATTCATGCTCTGTCTGCCAGCAAAACCTATGATTTCTACATGCCTGTTTGCACATAGGAACTGTATGATCATACACCCCACAACCGCCTGCTGTTTCTCAGCAACTACAAGTATCTCTGTCTAGCCCTCGTTCCTGAGACAGATCTGAGGTCACACTGCTGCAATAATCCCCTTAGCTTATCTTTCTGGCTATATCATGCCCTGTTTGAAAATTCCTCCCACTTATTTCTTCTTACAATCACATCACTATAAACGTCTCATTCTTGCTTGATATGCCCATCAGAATTTTAGACTTGCTTATCCCTCTGATGTGGCCTGCTTTCTTATTTGCCTTGCCATGTCTGCTCCTGCAGCATGCTAGTCTTGACTTCTTAAGTTCTTCACCTCTGCTTTCTGTGCTTCTTCTCAATTGCTTGCTTCCAGAGGATGTGTTTTTGCATCTTCTCCTCTCCACTAATGGCGTTTTAAAAACACACTGTTATGTTGGTCCCCAGGAGTGCTGTCTTTATAGATGATTAAAAGACACTTCAGTAACTGACTGAAACAGTAGCCGAATTTCCCAATGTACCTTATCTTCCTCTCTGTCTCTGATGTAAGATCTGAGAGGTAAGAACTTCTGCTATTTGGGGATATTGCAAATATTAAACATAGGATAAAGTGGAAATGACAATTTATCAGTTTGCATGTGCAAATGTAGGTATTGGTACAATAAACCACATGTGACTTTTTGCAGGTGTTTCCTTTGCCAGGGTTCTGGGCTTTTTGCCAAAACATTTTTTCTCAACCTCGCTGTTAACCAGTCCCTTGTGTTTTGCATCAGCTTCTGTATCAATAGGCTTAGCCCTCCAGTTAATAGATATCTTTTTCTCAAGCCCTGCCCATTGCACCTGCTTTTGAAAATGTGCCCTGGAGAACCCAGTGATTCATCTGTTGTGTGCTGTTGCTGTTTGATTAAATCATTGCTTAGTTTCAGGTGGCAGCATTTGTGTGCTGCAGCACTTGATTCCCCTGTTTACTTCTTTTGTACATCGTGGAAGTGTTTGTAAAACTTGAGGGGAAGTTCAGAATGAGAGGTACAATATCAGTGTTTGGGATAACAAATGGTATAGGCTATACACTCTCTTCATTCAATGCTTTTTCTGTTTCCACACCAGTGAGCACGATGGATGTAATGTAGTCACAGCATGTTTCCAGAAATCCTGAGATCAGTAATGTAAAATAGGTCTTTGGAATTTTAATAATGGAGAAAATGTCAGTATGCAAAGTTGGTGCAGCCTTGTTCCTCCCTTCCCCCAGTTTCGCTCCTTTAGACCAGCCTATGTATTTTCCAACCTTGCAGATACAATACAAGGTGGGGAGAGGAAACCCTTGAGGATCTTACACTGATTTTCCTCCTATTCCAATACGACTGAGCACCCTACAGAGTAAAAGTATACAGGCGTGCTTTCAGACCAGACTTTCAGGATCATCTCTTGTCTCCCTGGATGCATTTGGGAAGTTTGGGGACCTTCAACACTAAAATGACTTTTAACACCTCCTAAGAGAAGCTGTGGCACCCCGAGATCACTGGGTTGTTTCCAAGCTGTTTTCCCCAGCCACATTCAGGGATGGGTTGTGTGTTACTGGCAATGCTTCAGTCATAACAGTTTGAAGGCTGGTGAACAGCAAAGTGTTGAAGAGAACTTGTTTCTGACCCATCCTCCTTCTGGAATGACATGATTTATTTAGCTCATAAAATATGTTTGTACACTGTCAGGTATGAGTCTGGGGCTTCAGATATCAGCTGTTCTCATCAGATACCCCAGATCACAGTTACAGTCTAATGCTGGGAATGGGAAATTATATAGACAAAAGAAGTAGTTAATTTTTTTCCATGTGAATATAAATATGTCCATCTTGGCAGTTTACAGTTCAGTGGCTTCCTTTAGCATTAAACTTTGACAACCCTTTTTTTATTTTATAGTCTATTAATGTAGCTGGACATGGAGAGCAGTTTGGGACATTCTTTTTATGACAGAAGCATGATCAGAAGTCCTTGTTGTCATTGCTGCAGTGGCCTGGTTCACTCTAGGTTAGAGATCTGCCTCTCTAGTTCAGGCTACCAGCTAATAATAAGTTATCAGCCTCCTTAAATGAAATTAACTGAACAGTTATTCAGAGCTATACCGAACCTGTAGAATAAGGAATATTCTCAGTAACACATCATGGTCAACAACAAAATATAATGTCTGTGGGTTTTTTTATACACTTATATTGGAGCACCTTTCTTTTGCTATGGAAAGGGAAAGATAATATAAGTCAGACCCCACAGAGAAGTCTGCCTAGTTAGTGATTGAAAGACTATTCCTTTGCAACTGAAGGTGCTGGAGTCATGTGTGTGTGTGAGTTTCTGTCTCCTTCTAGGCTTTACAAAAATTTTTGTACCAAATCAAATGAAGTTGCCGAGGAGTAGAGCCTCCCTTCAGTAATTATTTAGTCTTACTCTAAGAGAGGAAAAATTGGATAATAAACATTAAAGACATAACTTCCAATCCCAAGAGCCTCTTTTCCTCTCTTTATTCCTACCTTTTAGATCACAACAACTCTTTGTCTTTAAATCCAGAACACTGTTCAAAAAGGCTTGTTTTGCTTTTTGAACAGTTTGTGGCTTTGTTGCTTCCCTGCGTATTTGAAGACAGTGATTATAAATATGAATATATCTCAGATACATATGCTTGCTGTACAAAACCATAAATCTTGCAGTTAGTGCTGTTCTTTTTCTTTCTTGGTTCTCATGTGTTACTTTACATGGAACCTGTTCAGACTTTTTTGTGACTATGATTACACACAGAGCAGTAATATAATGATTAAACAATCTATCTGTTTTAGCTGCAGACCTATCTTTTTGATTTTCAACCTAGGCTCCCCACTGTCTGCCTTATATACAGCCTAAACTCCTTTTTGGGATAGCAGCCCTTCATGCAAGTGATGGACAGAAACATTAGGAGATAGCAACCATCACAAGATTTTGTTTAACTGGTCATGTAAGCAAATACATTTTGTCCATATGCAAATAGCTAGTCTTCAAATGACCTGTGAAACAGTGTGCAGGCCCAGAATAGTAATGGATTCCTGGAAAATTGTTCTTACTGACACTCTCCAGCCAATTTAGGTTTTATGTTATTCATAGGTTTAAAAAATGCTACACATTTGAATTGTTTCTGTATGGTTTTATGTATATTGACTGAGCTCAAGCTTCTCTAAATGTATGTGTCTAAATGAAAAGTGAGTGTAGATAAGTGAAGTTGAAAGCCAGTAAAATAAGGTGCTGTCAGCTGAGGGCAAATGCAAAGGCATATATATATCTTCTCTCCTCAACAGAGTTCCTCAGAAATAAAGCAGAGTAAAGGATTCTACAGAATGAGTTTTTCTCCTTGGTCCAAACTTCTGAGTCAGAATTCCCCAAAATAAGTTTAGGGCTAACAGGAGGGATTCTTGAATTATATAAAATGAGGAAGCATGATGATGAAACCACAACAACAAATAAATACTTTATTTTGTATACACTTTAATTGCCTTGTCAAAGAGAAATATATCCCCCCGAAAGTCAGCTGAGTTTTATCAGCTTTGCAAAATGATGAATGAACGCCTTGTTCTTTATTATTGCTTAAGTCATTCCTGTTTATGCCAGTATTTCAAGGATTATGTTTTGATTGTTCTGAAGAGGTGAAAACACTTTCTTGCTGATGAATAAACACTGCCACTTTTAAATATTTGTATGCAAAATGTCTTTAAAGCCATTATGAAATGCTTTCCAAAAGCACTAAGAAGCTGTTTCCCAAAAAGACAGTTTTTCTCTACATTTTCTTTCATGCTAAACAGTCCAAATGAAAAGGCTTTCAGAGTTAACTAGTTAAAGCAATACCAGTGTTTTAGTGTAATGAATAACTTTTTATACAGGACAATTGCACACAGTTCAATATCCTAGTATTTCTATGTCTGTGCCCCACCAATGCTGGGATTCTAGGGTAGAATTTCTTTCTTTGAGAAAGCTGAAGCGATCAAAACCCTGATTAACCTCTGATATTCACGTGGTGCTCTTGATCTTGAGGACCGAAGCACTAACAAAGAGTTAATGGCAGCCATATGCTCAGGGTATTGTGGGTACTGTTGACCCAAATGTGAACTCCGCAAGTGAGTGCTGCTAACTCCTGTTTGTTTCAGGTTTGGTGTGGAGATTACTGATGAAGAGTTTGAGCTGCTACTTGACAGAATCCCCCTTGATGAAGATCGAAATGTCAGATACCCCCAGTTCATGGCCAGGTTTGATTTCTGCTATTCAGCATATACATTTTATTTCTCATTTGAGAGGATTATTTTCAATCCTAAAAGCTTACATAACATTTCCAGACTGATTCTCTTTTCTTAACTGTGCTCTTTTATGACTTGTTTCTTGCACAGAGTGTGCTGATTACGTTTGAAATTAGCTGGTGTTGTGGGTGTATAGTGTTTGCAATTGAGTTGCTTTTTATATGCTATTTACATATTTTAGAAGAAAGACTTCAAAGATATGTAACAAACCCTCATGCATTCTGCAGGCTGGAAAATATGTCAGACCTCTAAATAAAAGCTAATTATTTCCAGAAAATAGTAATAAATGTACTTAGTATCTCTTTGAGGACTTGAAGCATTTATAGGCCCTATATGTAGTCTGCAGTATTTTTGAGATGGTGGTATCAATTAACAGAAGCTCTACTCAGCCTTCAAGGCCTAGCTGTGAATTAGTTTGATTAAAAGAAAGAAGCACTGGGCTAGATAGAGATATTCTATTATTTTCCAAAAATTAGGACCCCATCCCCAAAACTGTCATGCTAATAGCAGGGCAGAAGCCAATGAGATGCTGAGATGAATGAAGGACTCATGAAATCTGGGACTGGAGAAAGCCATTCCACCCATAAAATCCAGAGAAGTAAATTCTAGCACTTTTCCGTGCACTTGGATGTGCACATAAAAGTTAGACTGCTTGAACAGGTATTTATTTTGAATTATTGAGCAGGTAAGGGTATATCTAGTTTAGCATACACACAAAAAGGGTAGGTAGAAGTCTGAGTTCACTGTATGGAAACCACATGGGGTACCTTCCTGCATTTCAGGTAATAAACCAACTAAGTACTGCAAACCTGATGCATTTGATTCTTTCTTCCTATTCTATCATTGCTTTTTCACTCTTTCTTTTCATCTGTCCTTGTCTTCCTGCTTCAGGAAGCTTTGGGACTGAATTCGTATGTTTGCACACAAGGCTGCTGGACACAGGATTCACATGATACGTATGACCTTCTGGAATGGTATCTCCAAGACAATCTCCAAACGTGTCTCAAATAACCCTTGAGTGCATTTGGGTGGGCTCCTGTTCCTCCCATACTTTTACTGCCAAGGCCTCCACATCAGTTCTTTCTTTTATAGCCCTCTGACTGGCTTGCAGTTTGCATGAATTTCTGTGGCATGTCTTAGCTCCAGGAGCATTCTCTGGTTATCCTGTCATAAGGGTGTAAAGAGGAGACACAGAGTAAAGACCGCCTGGCAAAGCTTTGATACCAAGCTTTGAGAAACCAAAAGCATACAAAATAAAATACACAAAGATGCACAACACTAGACCCTACCTCCTTACTCTTGCTGTCCACTCATCTGTGCTTTGTCTTAATTGCAGGAGAAAGAAATTCATCTGTTAGATTAGAAATACCGAATAAGGAAGGAGAGAGGGTTTTAGAAACTAAAGTTACAGCCTGGCTTTTGTTACAGTTGAAAGAATAGAACCTGATCATTCAGTGGTGAAACGTTTTCTCTGCAGTCTTTTTTTAAAAATGAAGTCAAACTTCAGAATTCACGAAATTTTGCAGTTTCAAAGATTATTATCATGCTTACACCTGTTGTTTAGAAATACTGAATGTTTATATAGAACTCTTTATACCTTCAGTGGCATAATTCTGTACTTGAATGTGATCCAAACAAACAATTATACATGTTTACTGGGGCTATTTTTTTCTCACATTGAGTGGGAGGGAGTGGATAGGCCCCATAGCATAGCTTAGGTAATAGTTATTTATTTGCTTTATTGTGAAAACCAGAGGCCAGATGCTTCTCTCAGATTACTTGTATATTAATATGGGGTAATTTTGTTTACTCAGATGCAAAACTAGAGTGTAACTGGGATTGCAGTGTAGGGCTAAGATAAAATTTTCACTTTCATCATCCATTCCACCATCTTTCCTCCTATAAAACCAAATCTTGCTTGCAGGCATTGTCCCAGATTCTCTGTAGTATGTAGTGGGTTGGCCCCAGCCAGCAACCAAACTCTCACTCAGTGGGATGCCAGGAGAAAGCAGGAGGAATAGGAAAGAGGAATAGAAAAGAGGAAGCCCATGGGTTGAACTACAGACAGGGAGATCACTTACCAGTTTCAATTGTGGGCAAAACAGACTTGGCTTGGAAAAAAGTAATGTAATTTATTGCCTTTTCATACATATAAATATGTGTGTGTGTATATTTAAAATTACTAATTTAGGAAGACAAATGCAAACATTAAGATACATAGGGACAAGACCTCTCTCTTCCATCTTTCTCAGGATCAATCTCACTCCTTCACTCCAGACTCCTCTCCTTGTTACCACCACCAGTTACACTCAGTCTCCTCAATGAGGAAGCCAGTGGAACAGTGTGGAGTAGGGAGGGGGTTATAGTCAGGCTGCATTTTCTCTCTGCCGATCCTTCCATCTTGCTGTTTTCTTCTGTTCTGTCATGGGACTTCCATGGGCTGCTGTTGGTTTCAGGGTGGAGGGGTACCTGTTCTGGAAGGCAGGAGGTGTGCAATGTGTCTGCAGTAGCTGAGTTGATTTCTATCTCCTGAAGTTCTGAGATGGTGCAAATACTCTCTTCCTACTTGATGCAGTTTGTCGCTTAATGGGCTTAGAGGACCTGACCAGAGAAGCCTCCACACTCCTGAAGAGAGTTATCTTTGTGAGTGTATCTGCCTACACATGGAGAGAGGGCTCTGTTACAATGGACTTTTGGCATCTAGTTTGCCACAGAGGAAAAAAAACCTCCACTGGGATAAGTTAAGGCCACATCTAAACCACGCAGTTTGCATGAGTTTCAGCATGCTCTGGAGTCACAGCTGCAGCTGCTCCATATCAAGGATGAGTCTGGAATATGCTGTGGTTTCTTTCTGGTCTTCCTTCTGACAGCACAGTGTGCAGGAAGGAGATGCATTGATACGACCTATGGATGTAACCTCAGTACACAGCCAGGCCAGGAGTCTGGAGGTGCTCCTGGGTGTCTCAGTTTAGACATAATTTCAGAGTGTTTCTAACTTTCATGAACCTTTCTCACTCATTTCTCTTAGGAAATTTCTTCTTCATTTTTTCCATATCTGTTCATTTTTAAATAACTTATATGTAACAGGAAGTTAAAAGAAGCATTTAGGAAAATCTAAGATCTCTCATGAGAACGGCAATGAAGAGGTTTCATTTAGTGTATTAACATTTCAACTGGGAATTAATTTCTCTATAAAATCAATGTATTCTTTATCTTCAAACAAACTGTTACTTTGGTTGGAAAAGAGTATTCCAGAAGATCTGAACCTGGCTGAAAAATGCACTGGCTTGTGATGGTTTCTCCTTTTCCACGGTCATCTGTCTCCCTTAGACCTCCCTCATTATCCATCCAGATAGGATAAAGACACCGACTCAGCATCATGTATTCATTCCCAGTCTATTCATAGATAGTAACCGGAGAATAACCTAATGTCCTGGTATTGGCTGGGATAGAGTTAATTTGATTCCTAGTAGCTGGTACAGTGCTGTGTTTTGGATTCAGTATGAGAATAATGTTGATAACACACAGATGTTTGATTGTTGCTGAGTAGTACTTGTCCCAGGTCAAGGACCTTTCAGTGTCCCATACTCTGCCAGCAAGGAAGTGCACAAGAAGCTGTGAGGGAGCATGGCCAGGACAGCTGACCTGAACTGGCCAAGGGATATTCCCTACCGCAGATTGGCATGGTCAGTATATGAGCTGGGGGGTGTTGACTGGGAGCTGCTGATGGCTTCTTGGGGTCAGTCTGGGCAATGGTGAGTAGGTGGTGAGCAATTGTATTGTGCATCTTTGTCTGTCTTGGGGTTTAATCCTCTCCCTCTCTTTTTGTTGTCTCCCTTTTCACTGCAGTTGTATTTTATTATTACTGTTATTAGATTTTTTTTCCTAGTTATTAAACTGTTCTTAACTCCTAGGTTTTCCTTTTTTTCTCATTCTCCTCCCCCTCTCACTGTGGTGTGTGTGTATGAGCAAGTAGCTGCATGGTACTTAATTGCTGTCCAAGTTTAAACTGTCATTAAAGAATTTCACTGACTGGAAGCAGAAGACAGTTTGTGAGCCTGAGGGAATATAAGCAGTAAGGGTTGACATGGAAACTTTTGTCTACCATCATAAATAGCAGGAACTTGTTTTCCCTTTATGGCATTTCATACTAGCAAGAAAAAGTTATTAAGAATCTGCCATGGTGATATTAGCCATAAGTGAGACAAGGTTTCTAAAGAAAGGTAGTATTTTGTACATTACTTTTGAAACATTAGAAAATGCTTATGTGCTCAAAGATGTTCTGTTATCTCCAGCTGTATCAGCTGACCTGAGAGATATCCATAGAGCATGTCATGATTACCCTCATGTTGTAATATGTGTGCATCTGATATTAATCATGGATACTTTAGACTTTAATTAGCCACGTTATAGTGGCATTTACTGATCACAGACTCCAAGAGGAGGAAGCTACCCAGAAAGTAGATACATCAGTAGCCTGGCTCCTACTCTGCAATCTACAAATTGCTGACTATTGTGGTAGCAGGATGTTAGCATATACTAAATAGAAAGGAGATGTTATGGCAGAATTAAGGCACTGGTTACAATGTTCCTGCCTCCAACCTCTTTCCCCTCACAGTATACTCACAGAAGTATACTCAGTTTTCAGTTTTCTTGATTTATTTTTTAATGATGGTATTTTTGATTCCTTGCCTCCTACAGTGGAACTTTGTTGTCATGCTTGCCTTGTGAATAGCACAACTGAACTTCAGTATTCAAAGGAATATTATGCTGTGTTCATTCCTTGTACAGTACCTGCAGGAATAAATTATGTGGGATAGGTTTGAGAAGTGTTCAGTATATTCCCTGATGTCAGTGAAAAACTGTGGTTAAACCCTCTCCCAAACTTCACCTTTTCAGATTGAGCAGCTACATAAGAAATGCTTTTGAAAATCCTAAGTAATTTGCCTCAGCAACTTTAGTTATTCCTATCCTATAAGAAGAAGAAATTAGAGTGCTAAAACATTTTGTGAGTGATTCACTCAGCTGACAGCTTCATTAGGAATCACTGACACCCAGTCACCAGAGTGAAAAGCAGCTGGCCATATGACTCTTCAGAACAGTTATTTTGCCTTGCAGACAGCCTTTTTACAAACTGAATGGTTTTGATGACACTGATTGGGAAGTTCCAGTGTCACCTATAGATGTCAGCAAGCTAGACATGGCTCAAACCTAGAAAGGTATAATAGTCTGCACTGCAGAGCAAATGCATGATAGCTATGCCTGTATCGTTTGCTGTATCATTTATAAAGTAACACTGATAGCTGCAACCTGTGCTCGATTTCAGAGACAGTTTGTGACAACAAGCAGGATGAAGGATGAATGTCACCTTCAGTGCTGCACCTGATAGAAGCTAAGAAAAGAGGTCAGCTACAAGTTAAAACTTAGTCCCCTTTGTCCAAACCCCTATGTGCCCTTCAATCTCCCATCCTTTAAAAGTAACCTTCTTTTCCCTGTTTTCTCCCCATATCCAAAGTGTATGTGGGAGGTAGTGTTCTGATCTTCTGACTGCCAGTCATTCTCTCATACACAGATTTTTCATTCCTGACCGGCTGTCAGACACAGCCTCCAGCCACAGTACCCAGTGGGTTGCTATGCTGTCCTGCACTCCTTACTGGATCTGTAGATCAGCCAGACTCAATACAGGTTCATTTTGTTTCTTAATTTTCTAGCTTTAGTGCTCTTTTTTTTCACCCTAATTGGCTGCCAACAGACTTGGAAAATAAATACCATAGTCACAATATTAAATTGGAAGCAAATCTGGAGAAGGAAAAGGAATTTTTAAATAACTACTTTTTTTTTTCAGATGTTATTTAAATCCTGGGAAGCTTCAATAGAGCAGAAAAGGTCTGGCAGAAAGCCAGACAGCAAGGAGGCTCTCCTGCTCACCAGAGAGAGAGAGATTTGCTAGAAGGAATTGGAGAGAAAAA
>WBMV01008308.1:2073-27073 GCA_013396655.1 Campylorhamphus procurvoides | reverse complement strand
GTCAGCAGTGCCCTGGCAGCCAGGAGGGCCAACCATGTCCTGGGGGGCATCAGGCAAAGCATCGCCAACCAATTGAGGGAGGTGACTGTCCCGCTCTGCTCTGCACTGAGGTGGCCTCACCTTGGATATTGTGTGCAGTTTTGGGCAAAAATATTAATCTATTAGAGAATGTCCAAAGAAGGGCTACAAAGATGGTGAAGGGCTTTGAGGGGAAGTCATGGGAGGAGTGGCTGAGGGTACTTGGTCTGTTTAGCCTGTTGGAGACTGAGGGGAGACCTCATCAAGGTGAGCTTCCTCGCAAGCGGAAGCAGAGGGTCAGGCACTGATCTCTCTGGTGACTAGTGACAAGACCCGAGGGAACGGCCTAAAGTTGTGTCAAGGGAGATTTATATTACCTATCAAGAGAAGGTTTTTCACCCAGAGGGTCGTCAGGCACTGGAACAGGCTCCCGAGGGAGGTGATCACAGCACCAAACCTGACAGAGTTCAAGAACCATTTGGACAACACTGTGAGGCACATGATGTGATTTTGGGGGTTGATCTGTGCAGATCCAGGAGCTGGATTTTGATGATCTTTGTGGGTTCCTGCCAACTCAGGATATTCTATGTCTTAGCCAGTAATGACTTGTATAACCAAACAGCTCTGTGAAAGACATGGTCTTCAGCTCATGCAAGTAACCTCCTGAGACACCAAGTACTTGAAACTAGAGATTTCAAAAGCAGAAGTATCCCAAATACAGCTCAACCCCAAGCATTATCAGCAAACAGAATATTTACTTAGCAGCCTCTGGGGTTTTTCAAGGCTTTTCACTTGCTTCAAACAAACCAGAAGTGTGCTGGTCATGTTTATTACTGGTCCGGTACTTGGAAGTTGTATGTGAGTTGATGGGATATTTATTGCTATGGTTGTACTATCTTGGGGTCTAATTCTGCTGTTTTTAATGTTGCTATGGCCATTTGTGACGAAAGACATTATGGAAAGTAGGAAAATATGGCAAAATCTGAAGGCGCTATGGCAGTATTTCTGCATCAAAGGAACATGCTGAGGGGGGTCGCATCAGGAAACAGCAATGGCAGAGGAAGTCATGTTTGCTTAATTGAAACACGTAACTACTTCGCCTTTTAAAGTCGTTACGTGCAGTTTACAAAGGAACTAAAACAAAACCCCATTACTATATCACATATGATTATCAGTGTAAAACCTACACAGAAGAAAACTGTACAATGCTGCATTTTGGGAAAAAGGCTTTGAAGACTAGAAGGAGACAAAAAATCCAGAACACCAAGATCCACAAGAAACCCAGCTACAGTTTTAGAGCTTCTCTCTTGGGCCAGTCCTTGCCTCTCCCTTCACCTCTGGCAGCACTTTTAAAGGTGACATCGGCTTTTTTTATGATGCCAGATTTGTCACCACTGCAATGGGATGAGCATGCAGCTGAGGGTAAAACTGTGCAAAAGGGTACTTTTACAGATTTTATTGGTAAGGTTGGAGAGGAGCCAGCTTCAGTGAAGAGAAGGTCCTCTCACAGTCCGAATCCCTCACCAATGTGTTTTTACAGACAGATCCTTCATTGCCTCCTCTTGCTTAACTCATTCAATGACCCTCTGCATAGAAAGAGGTCAGCACTGATCCATTATGAGAGGACCATTTGTATTGCAGAACACAAACCTATTAGTGGATAGAATAACCAAACCCCTAAGCACTACTCTAAAATGCTCACTGCCTTTTTTTAGGTGTATTGGTCACCTTAAAACATTGACCTTTCCAAGAAATAAATATTCCTTTTTGTTTTCAGGGAAAGCTGTCTGCAAGGTGCAAATGTCTGCAAGATTTGGCAGCTTTTGGTAGTTTTAGTAAGTGTTTATCAAAAAGTTCAGTCTGAAATTTTGTTTTATTTTGCCTTCATCCTTGCCCATCTTAAAGTAATCAGTGGTCTCTCAGGTTACTTCACAGCCATGTTTTTTATAGATGATTTCAGGCATAAAGAGCAGGACAGGAGGCACAGTGTGATTGACATTTCTGAGAGAAGCTCAGAGATCCCAGTAGTCTTAGAAAACACAAGGGGAATGAGAGTATGGCATGATTTCACACAATAAGATGAAGGTATCATATGTTATGTACATCTGTTGATGTTATCTTCATTTGACCTGGCTTGAGATTTCAAAAGAGGAGTTCCCTTTAGTCTTCCCAGTTTTAGCTTTGCATCTTTTCAGGTTCTGCTCACAGAACCAGCATATTAGTCACACTCCTACACTATTCTAAACTTCTGCACTTCTTCGAAACCTCAAACAAGTTTCCAGTGAGACCTGAGTTATATATGGGCCTTGGGATGATATTTTTCTAAATAGCTGGAATATTTTTTTCCAACTAAAATTATAAGATTATAAAGGGCTGCTGTTGTGTATTAGGTTTTGATTTCACTTAAAACTCATGTTTACTCTTGGCACATGCAAGATTTCTACAAGGAAATTTCTTGTATTTTGATGACATTAGTAAAGAAATATGAGAATACCACAGAATTAGCTATTTTTCTCTGTGTTGAGCATAACAGAATGACCATTTCAAACATGATTCCTTTTCTGTTACCAAACAAAAAACAAAAACAACAAAAAAAACCAAAACCAAACAAAAACCAAAAAAACTCCTTCCAAACAAAAAAGAAAAACTGAAAGCAATAACTAGCAAGCAAGACAGAGAAAGTTGTCTTCAAGTTATTTCTTGCCGTCTGGTCTTGTAACCTTACTGTGTGGAGCCAGTAGTATCTTGACCATTTTATTTACTACTGGAGAAAAACACCCTGAATCCTTTCATGTTCTTGGAATGGCTCCAAAACAGAGCACATATTCCCTGCTGAAGGTGTCCTGTTTTAGGGGTTTTTTTATCCCTGTTAGATTCTGGTTTGCCATTATTAAAATGCCACAGTAAAGTATTTACTAGCTTTGTCTGTATATTTACAATACCTTTTGACTGAGATGTCTAAGAGCTTTAAACATATGCTTTAAACAGTGGATGGTTAGTGCTGACATTTGTTGCAAATCTTTTCAGAGGGCCATGTGGAACCGTTCTAATCCGGGAAGAGCCACTGACTCGCTGTGTGATCTGACAGAGTGACATATCACTTGACCTCAGTCACAGCGGCTGTAAAATGAGGTGGAAATACAGAGCCTGACAGAAAACAGGAGGATGCCTCTCAGCAGAGCTTACTCTAGCAAATGTTTCATATCCGTGGCTTGGCTTCTTTCTTATTTCCTCAAAAGTTTGTGATGAGTTTTAGATCAGAAATAGGTTTAGCAACATTTATGTTTAGTTTCTTTCTGGCAGTGGCAGGACGCATTATGTAGTCACCTTATCTTGGGGGCTCGGGGTGGGACAAGACACCAGAGGTTGGGGTGCAGAGATGGGCTGATAAAGGCACCTACCGGGCGGTCGGTGTTGCAGGGCAAAAGCAGAAACGTTTCAGGCAGAAGCGTTCCTGCCTTCCTGCCCTTCTGGGAACCACGGCACGGCGGCGGCGGGGGGAGCCGGGCAGCGACAGGCGATGCAGAAACACAGCGCGCCTGCAGGGGGCACGGCGGCGCCGCTCCGCACCCCAGCACTGCCCGGGGACCCGCACCGCCCGCGACCCGCACCCCGGCACGGCCCGGGACCCGCGCCCCCAGGGACCCGCATCGCCCGGGGACCCGCACCCCCAGGGACCCGCGCCCCGGTATCCCCCGAGGACCCGCACCGCCCGGGACCCGCACCCCCCGGCACACCCTCAGCCCGCGCCCCCGGCCCTCGGGGATTGAGGAGAGCGAGGAGGAAGGAAATCGTTTTTCTCCCAGTGATAAATTCTTTGGGAAGTCAGAAACATTAGAGCTTATCCCCCACGTGTTCTGGGTGGGAATTTGGCTTTCGGGTTGTTTNAAAACAGCAGCTGAAACCCGATCCCGTTCAGGCAATTCCAAGTACGGGAGCTCGGTAGAAGTCCTGCGCTTGGGGCGAATGGCTTTCCCCTGCCAAATTTCCTGACGTTGACATTACCAGCATTCAGATTTCACCTAGCTCATGCCTGACGATAGCTTTACACGACAGTCCATGTCACTGCCCATTCAGCACACTTACTTTTAAGCTTAGGTTTCCTGCTAATTATTCACTTCTTCCCCACCTTAACTGTTCTGTTGTATAAATGGGTAGATCTTGAATTACTGAATATCTGGGAAGCCACTCTAGTTCACACATGGATATTCCCTCTCTGCAAACAAATCTTTGGTTGGCAGAGTGCCTGAACCAGTACATCTCTGAATTCCCAGGAAGCACTGTGCTCTGGTAAGCCTTGTTTTGGAGTGTATCCTGGCAAGGCTGGGAGGTGGAAAAGAAGATGGGATAGCTTTTCCAGCTGATGAAACTTTTAGACAGACTGAGGGCTGCTGTAAAATGTTTTAAACTGAAACTGATTTAAATCCAATATTAATGGGAAATTAAGGGGCAGACAGAAGGGTCCAGACTCCATCCTCAAGTATGTGATGTGACATGAGGTGACATGAGCCAAACTAAGCTGGAAATAAGTGCACAAAAGGAACCTCATTCCAGCCTATAGCACAGATCTTGTAGCACAGCCGCTGCTAGAATCACCTGGCAGAGCCACTGGAGCTGACATCCTGCTTGAGCTGTCCTGGCCCACTTGCATTCCTGAGCCATCAGAGAACAGCACGTGGATGTGCAGGCAGCGGTCAGCATTGCATGCCTAGCAAGTCTGTTACAAAAATAGAAGCACAATAGATCTTCCCGTTGGCCAGTGCATCTTTCCCAGTCCTTTTTTACTGAAGATGAAATGTAGAGGAACGTGAGGTGCTGTGTCCCAGCTGGACCTGACCTATGCGCTTCTGAGGGGGTTCTGATCTAGTTTTAGTACAGGCAAAACCACATAATTTTGATTTGAGCCTACCCAAAGGTTTGAAGCAGTCATATTGTAAATGGGATGATGGGATGGGCCTTTTTCATAATTCTTCTGTTCATAATTTGCTTTGTGTTATTCTCTTATAAATCAAACTTATAAATCTTATAAACCAGTTTGAAGGGCTGAAACAATTACAAATGAAAGAATCTTAGCAGTGGCAGCCCATGGGAAAGTAAGCCTGCCACCTCCCTCAGCCATCTCACTATTGCTCTCATAACTCTTAGTGAGCTGGCACCTAAGGTACAGGCAGTCACACTTGGATACCTGGCTTTACTAATTTCACCTGCCTCAGCAGTTGATGCATGATAACCAAAATCACCCTGGGCCAAAAGTGCATATTGTACATCTCACATATAAGGTCATCACTCCCTTCAGATGGTTGCAACAATTCACACCATATAAAATTCAACCTTTAGGAATTTCTTCCGTTTCTCTGGTAACAATTAGATTATTATAACTGGATACTTCTTTAAAATAAAGTTTTATCAGCAAATGGTAATTTAATATGTCATGGACACAGAAATTAATTAGTTTCTGTTTCTGATTTTCAGACACTTGCACTTGAGCTGCAAATAGACCGAGCACTTGAGGTTTATAAAATATTTCTTTCATTTTTAGTTCAGAATTTCATGCTGCTTTTTTAATGTACCTTTGAATTATCACTGTGACTTCCTGTGTTTCTGTAAAGAAGGAGAAAGAACTGTTCTCCATCCCAGGAATATGTGATGTCTTATCTGCTATTTTCTTTTCATTTTTTTCCTCTAGATCTTCTAGATGGAATGTCTTATGAAAAAAAGAATAAAAGGTTATGACAGTTCTAGGAAAAACTCTTGAATCATTTACTCCAGATTTCTGAATTAGAGAGAACACCTAGCTGTGTATTTACACTATTTACACTTGACTTTTAATTAACTCTTGGGTGTTTGGAACAACGGCATCTTGGCAGTCAGGGAGACCTTGTGAAGTTGTTTCCCTTCACTTAGTAGCCTACTGTAAGATTTTTAAAAAATGATCTGCAAATTTTTTTAATGTTTCCCCCACCCCCCAGTATCTTCTAATCAATACAAAATGTGAAAATTCCCTTTCTTCTAAACAGTAGGCAGAGGGGCAGGCAATTCTCTGTGATGACCTGTGGCAGGACCTGAGGGAATGGCCTGAAGTTGTGTTAGTGGAGGTTTAGGTTGGATATTTGAAAATATTCTTCACCGAGAGGGTGGTTGGGTGCTGGAATAGGCCCCTCAGGGAAATGCTCACAGCACCAAGCCTGAGAGAGTTCGAGAAAGGTTTGGATGATATTCTCAGGCACATGGTGTGACTCTTGGGGATGGTTCTCTGCAGGGTTAAGGGTTGGACTTGATGATTTTTGGGGGTCCCTTCCAACTCAGCATATTCTGTGATTCTGTGATACTTGATTGTATATAAATTGTGTTTTTATATGCTTATCCCAAATCAAAGTGTAAGAAACAAAATATATGTTGTTTCTGGAAGGGGCAGAGTTTCTATGGAATAATATTACTTCTGTAGACTTTTGTAGGGGATCTGTCCTGGTGGTATCCAGTAAAATAATTTGCTACTGTGACTTCTTTTCCCCCAGGTCTTCCCTTTAAAGTAAATCAAACCAAATTTTGCCAGACCTCTCCCTCTGAGAGGAAAACTACAATATACATCTGTGCCAGCCAAACAGCTTTCTAATTACCTCTTTCATTTCCTGAAAACACTAAATAGGGCTGAGTTACTGGGTGTCTGAACTTCTCCCTGCTGTCTTTGTTATATCTATTATCTCAGACCCTGTTCAAAATACTATATAAAAGGTCATACAGCAGTTGTGACCAACCACACAGTAAGCATATTGAAGGTTCATCCCGCCTCCCATGAAACATATGTAAGTTTGTTTAATATAATATTTGAATGAAGTCCAGAAAAAGTGTAACTTCTATAACAATAGTTATCATCAATTTAAATGGACTTTGTCTGCTTCTTTTTAAACAGAAATCTTTGTGGATCTGTTTGAAAAAGTCTTTTTTCAATAAGACAAAATGTTCATTTGAAGGGTAGCATAATTTTCTGGTTTGTCGTGCTTATTACTTAGTCTGCCTTTTAATTCCTGTTACTTTTTTTCTCCATGCAAGAGGTGTAAACATCCTTGCACTTAGCTGAGTAGAGAAATAGGACACTAATTTCACAGTGACTTTACACTTATTTATGTAGTGAAGGTTGTTATTTTTAAAATGCAAGCATCCCAGTAACAGTCTATAGCTGCTGCACCTTGAACTTGGCATCAGGACTTCCCAGAGTCTACTTGAACCACCTCCTTCTGGCTCAGAGAAAAGTCTGCTTTACTCATGCTACGTCCTGGCTGCTGAAGTTCTACTTTCCTTTTCTGATTTATTTCTAATATTTATAGGTGTCAATTAACTTTACTTAAACAAGTATCCCCACATATGACTTCCACTGCTTCTTCCTTAAAGTCTAGTGTGAAATCCAGCAAAAATCTCTGATACTATACTTTACCTTCAGCATTGTAAACATGCAAGGAATTCCAACAGCTTGGCTGCCTGAACTGGGAATGGGGAGGTGCTGAGAAGGTGTAGACAGGATAGCTCTGTGGGTACACCTATTAAACCAATGGCAAAGTATTAAAATTTAAATAAATAAATAAATAATAAAAAGCTGTGATACATCTTAAACACAAAAGCAATAGAAGCTCTGGTCACTGATTTACATACATGAAAACAGAAGCAGAAACTGTGCCTGCACACATCCTTCAGTGCCATGAAAATATATCATTAGAGCACAGCCTTTCTAACTCTGAGCTTAGCATCCTATGTACTTGTCCACAGTGTCTCTGAAGGGAAAGAGCTATTTTGACAACAGAACACTGAAACGAACACAAAATGTTAGAGAAGACAGAATTTAATAACAGTTACCAATATGAGATCGATATGTTCAGCTCAGTCTTATACTCCACATGAAAGGCTATGGAAACCTCTGCTAATTTTATACCCTGTAGTTTGCAACTGCATGCAGTAGGACTTGTTAGATAAATACAAGGGCACTAGTTGATGGGATCCTGTTCAAGGCTAAGCTTCAGAATGCTGTGGCTCCTGAGAGAATCTTCTTTTGGGATTGGGTTGTGTGAATTCAGCTCCTTGCCCATTTAACTATGCAAAGCTCCAGATGCAGCAAGGTCTTCCTGTTCTAGTTTGCCCATATTTTATTTATTAGCCCTACCAATCTAGTGTCTTTGTAATCTACTGTATTGCTTCTCCATGAAGCACTCTGGGCTACCAGCTGCCAGAAAACATTAATGGGTGGCTACTGTGCATACAGAGGGAAATTGCATGTGCATGGAGCAAAGGGGAAGGTCTCTTGGGTGTCTATGGGCAAAGTGTAGGGGTGACTGCTAGGACACTTCAAGCCTCCTTCTGGTCCTGCACTGCTCCCTGCATATTTCCATTCTTCCTTGAGGCAGCTCTTTCCACTTATGTTGGTAGCCAACCTGTTTCCCCGATAGAAGGAGGATTTCCAGCCAGTTTGACTCTTTTGTGCCAAACATCAGTGAGACATTAAGCAAAATGTCTTAATTAGCAGCCAAAAACCGAATTTTTTTCCACACAATTTGGGAAGTGAACACTGAAGCTGAGAAAATTAGAACAAAGTACTGAAAATGTTCTACTTTCAATATTAATAATACTAATGGGTATACTAATACTTTATCTAATGACTCTGACACTAAAAGTAGACAGATAGCAGTGAAGTTTGCCCATGAAATAAAGCTATGAAACATTGTCAATATAGCTGGAGTCAGAGACAACATAGAAGGTGAATTGGATAGTCTTAGGGACAAGAAATTCAGTCATTAAACTAGATTACTGATAATAAGTATTTCTCTTATGAACTGGGACTGTATCCATTTGAAATGATGACTAAGAAGAGGCCTGGCCTGTGCTGCTTGTTCTCGAGGCAGCTGAGCTCTCAGTGCTATTTAATGCTGGTTTTGGCTCCTCCCATTTTAAAAGGCACCCTGACAGCCCATGGAGTAAGACCATAGCTCGGCAGGCTCCCTGGTATGGCCAAGAGCGGGGAAATACCATGTGCAAAGCAGAAGTCTAATGGCATTCTGCTTAAACCTGCCTATCTGGTATCAAGATGTGTCTCATGGGGCAGTTTTACTATCCCCAGCACTGCTACTGGTGCCTGGCCTGAAGGAAGATAATCCATTATGATCTGTCCTGCCCAAATATCTACAAGGCCTTTCTGGAGTTAGTAAAAAGTCTTCCTTACCAGCCAATCTTCAAGTGTCTTTGCAGAAGGACATAAAACCCAGCAGGACTCCCTTATCACATGGCATTAACTGATGTGGTGCTGTGATTTTCGATATGTGTGACTTCTTGCCTCCAACCCCCATGCTGAGATCTCATGTTCCTTTTTTCCCCAGGGTCATGTTGTACACAGAGTCCCCACTGTGGGTTTGCTCTGCTGGGTCAAAGAAAACAGGAGATGACAATTTTACCCTTTCCTATCAATGGTTAAATATAGAGAAGAAAAAAACAAGAGGTGTTTGTGGACTTCATCTTCAAGACTGAATTTACAGATCAGAGCAAAATGTAAAGATGAGCACTCTCCAGGGCTTTTGACCTCCTGTTCCTTTAAGAGAGGGGTAGCAGGGTGGCATCTTACAGGCTCTGGAGCTGTCCCAGATTTTAACTGTTTTCTTCTGAAAAGCATGTATGTGATCCAAAGAGCGCCTGGCAAAAGATGCTTGTATTTTTCCAGTGGCAGCATTGGAAAAATTTCATGTATATATAAGATCCAGCATCCACATAGGCTGTTGGTGTTTTCTGCAACTTTTTGTAAGTTTGGGGAAAACTTAATAAGTACTGTTTCTCTCCCTTTCTTTAAGAAAGACAAGGAGAGAAAGCCTGCATTTTCTGCCATTTCCCAAGAGGCTTTTTATCTGTTTAAACCAACTAGGGATTTTTCACATATTGACATAAGCATTCATTTGCTAATTTGCTGGACATTAAACTGCACAGCATTCTTGAATGAGACTGGAATACTTGGGTACTTAGTGCTGCTCAGACCCCGCATCATTCCCAGTACACATATGGTTTTCCTCCTCTATCTCCTAGATAAAAGTCACTGTTTGATCGCCTTAAGGAAAAGAATGAGTTAAATGGACCAATATTCTAGCCTTGGCTCTAAAACTGGGCCTTTTCAGAAAGTCCTCAGCACCTGCAGCAGCTAGGTCATTTGCACATACATAAATAAATAAATTAACAATGAATAAATAATTTAATCCCACCACACAATGCCACCTTGCAGATCTGATCCTTTGCTCCCAGTGAATTTGTCCATTCCTAATTCTTTTTGATAAAGTCCTCAGATACTTGCTGACTGTCAGTCTAATTTTCTTATTGTTTTCGCTTGATTAGTTCTGTATGACCTAAGGTCGCCCTTAAAATCCACATCTCTCGTGAAGACTCCGAAAGGCCTTCTTTTTTTCAAAGGGATGGAAAGTGCCTGCCATTTCTCCGGACAAAAGCCTGGAAGGTTTTCAGTTATTAGCCTCCTGAATCAGCCCTTTCGCTCACCCAAGCGCAAAAAAAACTCATTAGGGGGCACCTTTCTTTCTGGCTTCTTTATCTGACGCATGTAGGGTTTACGTGTTTCAAGATTTGCAGGTCTTGGATGAATTTGAACAGCCTCGCTTTTAACCCTGCCGGACTGCGGTTGTGCCCACCACAGACATTTGCTGTAGCTCCATGCCCCTAACACCTGGAAGTGCTTTGTCTTTTCAAAAGGTGCTTTACACCCCATTTTGTGGTGAGCAGCAGACACTCCAGCATGCTGCTGCACTTGGAAGTCACACTCGCAGGGTGTGGGTGGAAAGGCAGGCAAGGCTGCCAACTGACAACAGGCTCCACTTTTTACACTTTGTGATTAAAACATGAAATCAAAGTTCATATGTCTGTCATGCCCCCCTTATTACCTTTGGAAGGATTTGCAAGACTAAGGCAGTAAGGCCCTGAGAGCCTGCCATGGCTGGTCTGCACTATGCCCTGGTGGCTTATTCTAGTGCACTATTCTTTTTCAGGTGGCAAGGTAAATGCTTGGTAAATGCTCTTCGCACACCTGAGGCATGTCAGGTGGGCTAGAGAAAATCCCTAAAGATGCTTCCTTATACACATTATATGTGAACATCTTGCACATAAGAGGGCATGTGTAAAGTTGCTGGCTCCTGCATTCACTTGAGCTACCAGAGGTTCTAAATCAGGACAGCATCTGATCTGCTGTGCTTAAACAGTGATGCCCAACAATGCCATACCAGTGGCTACCTTTTAAGAAGAAAAATAACCTGAAATTGTACTGGCAGGTATTACAGTAAGAATATTGCTCACTTGCCTAGACTCTGGTATTTTGTTAAGGAGAGACTTCATTTGATTGAAAAAAGAGTTAGGAGCAAACCAATTGTTTCTCTTTCAGAAAACGGCTGCCTAGTGTCTTTGTTGAGAGACCTTAGTTCAGTCTGGGATCTGAGCCTAAAGAGGAGAGTGATGCACAGAAATAGAAAGAAAATAAGCAGATCCAAAGAGCCTAGGTGGAAGATATCCTGAGCAGGTATAGAAAAACTAGTGTCTTGCTCCTGCAATACTACTTTTGGTCCTGAAGAGAATCTTGTCTTTCACTGAGGTAAAACTGACTATGATCCCTTGGGGTTAAAATAGAATATAATAGAAAAGCTCAGGGCTGCAGCTGAGCTCCTACTTCCAAGCATGAAGGTGACAATTTTGTGGCCACTAATCTTTGTCTTGGCCATTTTCAGGGATAGCATTCTTGTTAATTTGGAAGTAAGTACCACTATGACCACTCTTTTTCCCTGAACTTGCCAGTTCCTCTGAAATCCCCTCTGATACCCACACTTTATCTCAGTCTGTTTTCCCTCTGAAATCTGGTTCCTCTGAAATATGAATGAGGCAGCACTCAGTAAAGTAAAGGAAGCCATGTGCAGGGTCAACACTGTGAACTGCATTATTTTTTCCACTGGCATAAATTTTGGCAGCAATTAGCTGGATAAAGTGCCAAATAATGTGGAAACTGTGTGATCTACCTCATAGTACAAAGTAATAGTTACATTATGGTCTGAAGAAAAGCAGAAACAATAAGAAGTGAGAAATTGGAGGAGGATTTTGGACTGCAACCTGTCAGTAATCTAGAATCACAGAATCATGAAATAGTGTGGTTTGGAAAGGGACCTTAAAGATCACTCAGTTAATCTTGACTTGGGGTCTTCTGTCAGTAGGTTCTTGCTTGCTGTTACTAATCTGCCAGGTGGGTAGCTGCCAAAACTCAGTGCACTCCTTGCAACCTGGGTAATCTCCTGTGGTGGTTTGACCCTAGATAAACACCTGGTGTCCAGCAAAACTCTTTCAAGGCCCCCCCCCCCCCTCTTTTGCCTTCCAGAGGGAAGGAAAAAAAAAACCAGCTAGGAATTTATGGCTAGAGATAACAACCAAAAGAGGAGCTTTGATTAATACCACAGGCAAAGCGGAACTTAGAATAATGCTTAAATTTATTACTAACAAACTAAAAACTAAAAATAAGAAATAAAAACAGGTTAGAAACACTTTTCCACCACCACCACCCCTCTGTCTGTCCATGCTTGCTCCTTCTCCTGACGATGTGGGGGACAGGNTTCGAGGGGACAACTCGTAATCACCATGGTCATCACCAACGTATTCAGGGAATAATAGTTTTAAGTCCTCTCCCTGATCCATGGGGTCCCTCCCCCTCCTTCTCCTCTTCTCCTGCACTGACCTTGATGTCTGCGTTGTGATGTTGTTAACCCATGGCTGCCAATTTCTAACTGTGCACCACCTTCTTAAAATATATTTTCACGCAAGGGCATAACTTAATGGCTCAAAAGCAGGAAGTGTTCCTCGGAGCTGACCCTCATTGACCCTGCTCTATAGGATGGAGGGAAACTTCCAGAGGCTTCCAACAGAAGCCAATCTTCCTCTTATTAAAAAAAACCTAATCAGAGAAACCCATGACATCTCCCCTACTGGAAAACTTCGGGTGTACAGTGGGTCCTGGAACACATCACTGGGACCACATAGAAATTGTGATATTGTGATTTATCAAATCTGTAGAGGCAGTTGAAGGCACCAGGAGACAAATCACAAGGAGAAATTGTATCAGCATAGTAACAGGCACAATCTTTCTTATAACCTTTTACATCAGTTTATTTCCTTGCCTCAATCTATGCAGGGGAATTTGAAGCTTACTGAATAAAGACTATGCAGCAATAAACAAGGAGATAGAAGATTGGCATGAAGTTAACTCCCAGTGTCCCACTCAGGAGATCATGTTGAAGTAGTAAGACATAAAACTGTGTAAATCATGGTAAAAATAAGGCTTCACCATGATGGCTGGTGATGTTCCTGAAGATCCACTTATTACCCTTCATTCAGAGGATTTTCTATCTAAGCAAGAATCATTTTATTAGTCTGGTGTCTGTTGGCATAAAACAATCTGTAGAAAAATTTTTGAAGACATCAATGAGTTTGCTGTGAGTTTTCTGGTTATGTACACAGTTATTTGGCTAATAATTAGAATAACTTCCTATTTTTTTCCCAATGGCCATATCTATTGTTGGAGCTGTCTTGTGCAGGGCCAGGAGTTGAACTCTGATGATCCTTTGGGTCACCTCAAACCTAGGATATTCCATGATTTAGTGTCATTACATTTTGTCTTTTAGTATATTGAGGGAAGATTTGACAACTAGTCTGAAATAGCCCTGGAATTCTGAAAACTTGAGAAACTGTAGTTATAAACAAGGGCAACACATTGGATTTTCAGGATTTTGTGAGACATTAGGTTACGCCTTGAGCTCTGAATATTTTCCCAATGCCAGGTATTGTCCACCCTGAAAAGGAGCTGCTAACTTAAGGTTATGAAAAAGCTCAGCTGTGATTCTGACATCCCGGTGATCAGGTGTGAGAAAATATAATTTCTTTCAGTGGGAAAAAATGGTGGTTGTGAATCTGTGTTCTATCATGGTACACTGTTCCAAAAATGGAAGGAAACTGGATGAGTAAGGGGTTCAGCACCAAAACAGCACCTTGTCCAAGCATGATCTTTCTTTTTAAAATGCATGAATCGCAAGCATCAGCAGCAAAACTGGCTGTTGATGAATTTAAAAAAAAAATAAAATTCTTTTTGTAAACAAGAGTTTAAACATTGGCTATGGAATAATATATCTATTTGCAATGAAATGCGAATTCCTAAGTATACTCAGGAGAATGCGCCATTATTCACTTCATTCATGTTAGCAGCCAGAGCTGCTAAAATTTCAGTGACTATAATGAAGAGAAGAGAGGAAAGAATTTTCTATTTAAATCAATGGCAAAATTCTCCCCTAGTATGCCTGTGCTTAAGAATATAGATGTTCTCATTTTACTTGTAGATGTTTTATACATGGAGATCCTGAAGACCTTTGCTTCATGTTGGCAAAGGTGACAGAGGAATGACATGACTGCAATTATACAGGCATCTTGGGGCTAAAACAGTGCCATGGAAGGGCTGAAGTTTCTGAGCTTGACATTCTGACAACCAGATTATGGAGAAAAGGCACTGGCTGTCAGCAAATAGCTAGCAATTTTGTCTGAAACAGTGCTTTCTGGAGGGAAATACTTAAAAGCACCATTCTTCCCCACCCAAAATTCTTTCCACCTGTTCTGCGGTACATATGACTAGTACATTAAAAGTATTTGTCAGCTTGGATTTGTCATCAGCTGTTTCAGTTCAGTGGCTGGACTTGCTACACCTTCAGTTTGTGTAACAGTCACACAAAAATGGGATCTTTTTTTTTAAATTAAATTTGATATTTTTTAGCATGGTCTAGCCCCTCTGAAATAGCTGAGCAGGTAAATTAGGTGACTTGCCAGCCAACAATGAGGGTGGGATTCAACTGCCCTGACTTCTCTGCTACTGACTTATTGATCCTACATTCCCTTCTGATTAAAAAGGGAAGAGATATATATTCCAAGGAAAATAAGCTCATTTTTAAAAGGAGAAAATAAAATCTCTCTGATAAGTTGTCCTCTGGAGGTGCCTGTTTATTCCTCTTCATTGCTTCTAATGATTAACTCATTCTTATACCTCTACCTTTAAGACAGATAACAGTTTTAAGTCAGATGATTATAAATTTCGGTATGTTCTTCTATTATCAGTCCACTGAAAAGATTTTTCCTTTGTGGTATGGTGTTGCATTATGATGAAGAACATGTATTTTTCCAAGTACATGGAGTATAATCTTTCCAAGTACATGAATGAAAAAGACCCACTGGTCCCTTCCGATCCTTGTATTTTAGTCTGGTAAGGAATGAAACTCGCCAGCATTGTGCCTGTGTGTTTGTTGACTTACAGGCTCTAAAGCGTACTATGTCCTCACCTTATGCCCTGGCCAGCTGTGATGAGATGCTCAAAGACATTTTGTGCCCTACCAAATTGTTGTCATTTTCCTGAAATAACATATTTATTTTTTTTCTGTTTGCAGTCACAGCGCCTGGAAAACATTTTGAAAGGCCTTTAGGAAGCTAGATGCTGACAGGAGGTGTTACCTTTCTGTTTCAGAACTCCAGTCCCAAAATCCCTGTGAACTTCCTGCCAAAAGAGGATGAAGTTTAGCATTCTCTCTCTAAATTTGATGTTAAACTGAAAAGGCAAATTGATTACAAATCCTTTTTGGAAGAGGCTCATAAAAAACTGGCCAAACACAGCCAAAAAAAAACCCTTTGCAAACTTGTTATAAATTTACATAGAATATTCTTATGACTAGCAGAACAGCACCTACATTCTCCCAGTTGCCTATTCTTGTAGCTATGTCATACACTTCTCATAGGGATGCACTTCTTTTACCTACTTGTTCCCTGCCATATCTAATAGAGTAAGTCGCTTTGTGAAGGAGTGGTAGAAACCCTTTCTGACACTATGAAGCAAAGCTGACTATAACATAGTTACTAACTGTGTGTAACATACAACGGACTAAGAAAATCAGTGCTAAGATGCTGCCCCTCTGCTGCAGTGTGGTGAGAGCCCATCTGAATTGCTGCATCCAGCTCTGCAATCCCTAGCACAGGGGATCAGCCTGTTGGAGTGAGTCCAGAGGGGGGCCTCCAAGATGATTATAGGGATGGAGCACCTCTCCTATGAGGAAAGGCTACAAGAATCAAAATTGTTCAGCTGGGAGAAGAGATGGCTCCAGGGTGACCTAATTGTGGCCTTCCAGTACCTGAAGGGAGCCTACAAGAAAGATGGAGAGAGACTTTTCACAAGGGCATATAGTGACAGGACAAGGAAGAATGGCTTCAAAATGAAAGAAGGTAGGTTTAGATTAGATTTTAGACAAAAATTCTTTACTATGAGGATAGTGAGGCACTGGAGCAGGTTGTCCAGAGGGGTTGTGTATTCCCCATCCTTGGAAGTGTTCAAGACCAGGCTGGATGGAGCCTGGCCTAGTGAAAGGTGTCCCAGTCCATGGCAGGGGGTTGGAACTAGATGATATTCAACCCAAGTCATTCTGTGATTCTATGATCAATTTCCTGGAAAGAAAATACAAATTGAAGCATGGAGAGTTGCAAATAGCTTTTGAGAAGACATAACATTTGGTGAAGAACAACATGCCATGTTGCTGCTTGGAACCTCCTCACCACAGAAAGGTCATTTGACTTCATAGAGTTGGATTAGCTCCTGCATAAGCACACATATGGAGGTTGGCCTTTCATTTAAGTGTAGATTGTTGTGTAGGTTTCTTCATTGGAGAAATATTTTATGCACTGAGTGCCAGACACACTAAGACTGTTCTGTACATGACTTCACTTTCATGATCAGAGCAATTGTGTGTTTAAAACCAGATTAGGTTATTTGCCTCCCATACATCTTTATAAATATGTGACTGCATAGTTGAATTAATAAAATGAGCATAAGGAGCCACTGGAATATGTATCACTTACCTCTTTGGTAAGCTCTCTGCTGATGCAACTCCACTGTGTCTTTTTCTCATGGAGGTAAATACAGCTTCACAGATGTCCAGGAAGCTTTGCCTACCTGCAATAGCTAAGGATACGTGCACAATATCTGCATATAAGTAACAATCATGTAGGAGTCTCATTTGCTTTAACATACTGTCGTCTGTAGATGGTGACCTGTAACCTTCTGGAAACAATGGCACCTTTAATAATCAGTTAACTAGTTTTCCTAGATCTTTGCTGCCTAACAGGTTTTGGCATTATGCAGCAAATTATGTACTTTTGCTCATGCTTTTTTTCCAATTACTTCCTCACCTTTTCCAGACATCAAGGGAGAATTTACAATACTTTCAGTAATAAAACTCCAAGACTTGTTTTTTTCTCATTTCTTTTATTGAAAAGAAGGTACTGTATGGGGAAAAAAAAAACCCCAACTTATGGCATAGAAAAATTATTTTTACATCTTATGATAAAAAGGGATTTTATAGGGGAATATGAAAGACTCAGATTATATTGATTCCCTTAGAACATTTCAATATATAATTGTGTTATATGGGATACATATTGTCTCAGTGTTTCCTGAGGTTCTTGAAGTCTTGTAATCTTTGCTCAGTGAATGTCAGTGATCCCTGTTACACTTTCCTCATTTTAAAGTTGAAACTATATGGGGTTTGTTCAATAGGTTTTACTGGGTTTGTTCCTTCTACAGATCCCAGTCCTGAAACCCCAGCAGTCAATTTGATAGTATTATTTCTGTCCTACTATCTTTGGTAGAAAAACTCTGTACCCTAACTTTTACTCATAGCTATAGTGGCATCACCTCTTGTAGTTAGGAAGGTTGTACAGGTGTATCAAGTATCAGTCTGTATGAAAAGCCTGTCTATATCAAACCTGAGGTTAAAGGATATTTTAGTTTTGGGGGAAAAGCTAAAAATACCAATCCTATATCTTAGTCATAAAAGACTGATTTTTTAAAGGCTAATCTCTCTGAATTCTTCCTCTGGAACAGCACTAATGTAGCATGCATGGGAAGAGAAGATGTGAGGATCTAATAAAGCTACATTTAAACAAACAGCAGCCAAACCAGACTAGGAAATACTAAGAAAAACTAAACTGAATCCAACTGTACTATGGAAGAGAGCCTGTATAAGCTCCTATGTGTGTAATACATAATGGTATACATATGATACACAAAGCACATGGTACATGGTACTCTTGTACCTCCAGAGGAGGAGAGTGAAGGCAGGTGCGAAAGCCACAGTCTCCACTCCTCCCTAGCACTGAGAGAGCACTGAAACAGTGTCACAGCTTTGTGCTTGTACTCTAAATTGAGTATCTCTTTTAAGTTGATATCTTGAGATCAAACCCTTTCTGGACAGACCATCTGAACTCTCCTTTGAAAGGGTGAACCAGGGTGCAGTGTTTTTTTCAAAGACAACAAAAATTGCTTCGTATGAGCAGAGTGGTTATGAGAAGATGCCTCCAAAGAGGGACACAGTTTCTAGTCTTCAACATTGAGACTTCCTAGAAGAACATCTAAGCCTCAAGCTTCGAACTAAAGCGGGGAGATGGAGGCACAGGCTGTTGAATCGCAATGAAGGCACTTGCTGCCATGATCCTGGTCTTAAGGGTTCCAGTTGGACTTTATCCTACTCTAAATGCCTTCACCCTTTATGGAACTGAAAGAATAATTTTCATGCTGGAATTCACGAGAGACAAAGATGGGCTCAAAGCTCAGGCACTGCCTGGTTTCCACAAAGCTAGAAAGAGACTGAGATTCTCTAAATAAAGGATGACAAAGTGAGGTGGTGCAAATCCTTCTACATGCTCTGGATTAAGCTCTCAGAGGGGGTAAAACTAACCTCATAACATTCACCAAAAGCATAGGAATTGAGTCACAAACCCTGTAATGAATTCCCTGTTGCCTCGCAGGACTCACTTTTTGAAGAAACTAATTTTTTAAATTACAAAATCATTACATAGACTAGGACTACACTTCGAGGTGTTGTGTTCTTATAGTATCAAAAAACAAATTAATTACTTTTAACTTTTCAGAGAATACATGTTGAAGTTTAGATTTCTTGTTATCAAAAGAGATTTTTTCAGCCTAATTAACTGTATTACTGCTGATGAAGTGTAATGCACATTTCAATGCCTGTAGCTTGAAGATAAATGCTAAATAATCTATTTCCTAAGTTGAGCTGGATTTAATATTCTGAGTTTGAATCTTCCAAACTACTCCTTTTCTTCACATGTGATGTTTATCCAATCATTGTCAGGTTTGCTTTTTCTTCTCTTTTAAAATGAGTTTTGTTTGTTTTAACATGCCATTCTCTATGCAGTGTGGTATGTGGGTAGGTATCAGAGTTTTAAACTTAGACACATATTAAAATGCCTTTTTTATACATCTTTCCATTATTACTTGTTTTCTTCAAGAGAATTCAGTGTTCTTTTCCTAAAACAGCCTTTACGCACTATGTGTGCAAGTTTGCTAGTATTAGACATGGTGATGTGAGACTCATCCAAGACAGGAGAGGCAAATCTGTGAGATCAGATGCTACATCTCAGCAAATATGAAACTGTTGGCTGGAGGGTTTCTTTCCAAAAGTCTACCTTTGGGAAAGGGTTGCGGGACAAGCCTGCAGCTGCTTCAGCAGCATGTATCTAATATGCAGACTGTTCCACAGGCAAAGGTTTCCTCCTCCTTATGCTTGAGTCTCTTTATAAAGGAAAAACACTCTGGGCTTCTAGGCACTATTTAACTCTTCCCAAGACTGTGGTAGCAGGGCAAGAAGCTGATCTGGCTGGGATGATCACTGTATGCTGGCACCTCAGACCCTCTAAGGGGTCTGCTCTCCTAAGTGCTTCTGGCATGATCTTGTTCAAATCATGCAGCCTGCCCTGGGGTACCTTTGAATAGGAGGAACAGCAGCATCCCACAGAGCTGCAGGACAGCATGACTTATAACTGGCAGGATCTTCACCATGGGAAAAGGTTCATATGCATACCACTAGGAAGCCAGCTCTCATGTGTGTCACTACTGGAACAGATCTGTAATTTGTGGGTGCTGTTCCTCCTCCTTCCCTCAGTTGCTTCTTCCCAACTCATGGCTAAGACCCTAAAGATATGATGGTGGAACTGTTTGTGGTGCACTGAGAGTAGGGTCACTGACCCAAAGTACAATAATAATACGCTTTTCTAGTTAGCTAGTAACCTGATTGATAAGACACCCCCAAAATTACTGTGTTGGCATGAATTTGGAGCCTTTGCTCTGTGACATGGGCTCTGTTTCCAAGGCTGGAAATGTCACAGTGTGGCACTGCCACCAAAGCCCCCAGGTCTTTGAATAATGCATTCAGACTGATGCAAGCCATGTGAAGAAAGAAGAGTTCTGGTATGTCTTATACATGCTCAACATCCATAAACATTTTTTACTTATTTAAATAGTAAAAATGGGACAGTAGCATTTCCTTCCAGGCTTTGCTGTTACCTATTGAAAACACAAAGTTTTAAGATGGAGAGTTTATGTATAGGCTACTTATGCCTCTTTGATCTAACTGATGATGCTTTACTTAAATGATATTGCAAATAAATCCTTGTGATCAATTAGGGAGTTGCAGATGTTTTTAATAATGCAATATTACAAAGATCAACATAAACTTTGTTACTGTTTGAGTAAATGACAAATGAGAGTCAGTATCAAATGCAGAACTGTAAACTCACATTTTGCTGTCCTTTGATTCCAGCATGATTATTTGCCCTCAACACAAAGAAATTACTGAGGTGTGCCTATGCTGTACAACTGTTTTCTGGGGTGAGAAGAATTGCAGAATTACTTGTAGGACATAGAAAGTGCATAGAAAAGTGAGGAGTTCAGATAACAGGGAGAAGAGGTGGAAAAGAGCACATGAAAGACATAGGCAAGGAAGGCAAGGCAATTTGTGGCAAAAGAGATACGAAGGTGTAAGAAGGAGAAAGATGCTAGCTGAAGGACAGGAATAAGACATGATAGAGCAAGTCATTCACCATTAGGATTTTTTGACAAGCTGGTGCATAACAGAGAAGCTAGTATTCTGAGGGCTTTGGGAATCAAAGTAGTTTGTTTTAAGGAACAAAATCCTGTGCTAGCTGCTGCCAGACACCAGTAAATGGCACTGCTACGTTGAATGAGCATCACCAGCCCAGATGAGCATCCCACCTGGGACCAGGCACAGCCTTTACAGGCCTTGCACAGGTGACATCCAGCTCCTACCTGCTCCCATGAAAGTTGGCAGATGATGCTCAGGCAAGAGCTAAAATAAATTCAGGGAACAAAAGGCAAAAAGTCTCTGCCCTACAGACACAGAAATGTAAAATAAAATAAAGACAAATTATATGAACCTCTGTCAAAAGACTGGGGATGCCGGTCCCAAGGGGGCTCTTTGTCCCACTTCCTGTGTGGATCCACCCATGGGCACAGAGCATGGCACACAGATGTGAATCTGAGTTGGGAAGGCAGCTCAGGTCCCATGCCCACTACAGCTGAGTTTAGCAGATGCAAAAATAATTCTGGGGGGCAAAAGCCAGGGTCTGCAGGACCAGGGAGTGAGCTCAGAGTTCTGAAAGGGGGGAAAGAGGGGAGACTTTTATTCTAAAGTCATTCTAAAGCCAAAGAGGGGTTTATCCTCCACAGCTAAATGAAAACGAAAAGAAAAAAAAAGAAAAAAATCCAGGATAACAACATTGGAGAGACAAAGACTGTCATGGACCAGTGCAAGTTTGCAAAATTATATGCAAATGACCGCAGTTTTGACCATGGTGGCCCTCTGTTAATCCCAGACAGAAAATCTACTTAGCAAAGGGAAGTTTTGTTTAATTTGGTTAACAGGGGACAAAATGCTGAATATATTTGTATTTTCAGGAAAAAAGCCCTATCTTTAATGCTTCAGTGCCGGAGCGGGGTCACAAAAGCTTAATGCTCACAGAATAAAATTCGTGTAGCATTTTCTGCATATTCTGCACCCAGTGCTGGTAAAAGTGAGCGTTTAACATGTATTTTCATAATAGGAACCAGCCACTCTGCTACTGCTGAATGAATTTGGCTGATCCCAAATTGCTCTGTGTATACTGACCAAGAGAGAGGTTCTCTCTAAAGGTGTCCCGAGGAAATGCGGGTGTTTTTCTCCCCTTCCTGGCTGACTCCTCATGTCATCCCGCCATGTGAGCTTTTCTCCA
This sequence comes from Campylorhamphus procurvoides, assembly GCA_013396655.1. Lineage (NCBI taxonomy): Eukaryota > Metazoa > Chordata > Aves > Passeriformes > Dendrocolaptidae > Campylorhamphus > Campylorhamphus procurvoides. The sequence continues at coordinate 4,888 of WBMV01008308.1, read as the reverse complement.
CTAATCTGGGATACCAGCTTTTCCTGTATTTACAGGTTAAATGGAAGATACACATTCCACTTTTTACTTATTGTAATGAAGATCTTTTTTGTCTGTCTCCTAATAAAGGCTCGGGTTGTTTTACAAATTGCCGGTCAACCCATTCCGTGACCTGGGCTGTTTGCCCAGGTCAAATCTCCTCAAAGCCTCCCCACCCAACTGGAATAAGTTAATTTACCCCTCGGCGGCTCCGACCCCGCCGGGCACACCCAGGCTGCCCGGGGGCCGGGGGTGGCTGTGGTCCCCCTGCGCTGCTGCCAGAGGCTGCGGAGACACCCGGGGCGCTGGTTCGGGCCGGGCCGGAGCTGCCCCACCGGGAGGGAGCTGGGCTGCGGCCCCGCGCCGGGGCGTGGCTGGAAGGACTCGCTCCCGGGAGCTTCCATCGGTTTTATTCTGCGTGCTCCGCAGCGGCCACCTCCCCTCCCCGCCCCGTCCTGCGCCGTTCCTTTTATTCCTCCTCTGAACGAGCTGCGCCGCGGAGAAATTCTCTGGCAAAGCACACGGAAGACGCCGGCGCCGTCCGGACGCGTGTGGAGCATCCCTCCACAGGCGCGGGACAGGCCGGGACCCGCGCGGGGCATCCGCCACCTCCCGGGCACCGGGACTCCCTCTGAGCCCTCGGACACTGCCTGGGAGCAGGGCCCGGGCGGCACCGGGACCCGTCCTGCCCCACCGTGCCCCGCCTGCCCGCAGCGCCAGCCGCGGCCGGTGCGCGCTGCAGCCGCCCCGGACCCCGCGGAACGCGCCGCGCTCCTGCGGGCTTTGTCCCGGGTGGGTAGGGAAACCCCCGCCACCGGAGGAAGCTCCCTCGCGGAAACAAGAAGGGGGCCGAGTATAAACGTTTATTCCAAGACATAGCTTGTACAGGCACCGCACCCGCAGGTGGGAAGAAGGGCGGGTGGGGCAGCTCCAGCATCCCGGAGAGGGCTGGCGAGGGTAGAGCCATGCCCCCGGGGCGAGCGGCCGGGGGCTTCTCCCCTCCGTGACCCCAGCACGACTCCCTCTGTCCCCGGCAGCCTCCCCGTGCGCCCGGGTGCAACCCGCAGTGTCCGCGGTCATAAATAGGATTTTTTTCAGGCGGGATGAGTCTCTATAGCATGGAGGGGTGCTGGCCCGGGGGCAGCCCGAAGGCGTTGGGGTGGGAATGGCCGAGGAGATTGAGGTAGTGGCGGTCCAGCCCCTGCACGGAGGAGAGGAAGGTGCTGCGCTGCTGGCCGGGGCTGGCGAGGGGCACGGCGGCGCTGGGCAGGTGGTAGGGCAGGGAGGGGCTGCGGGCGGCGCCGTGCCAGGGGAATGGCCCCCCCGAGGGCGGCTGGAGCACGGCCTCGCCAGGGCTGTGGCCGTGCCCGGAGCACTCGGGCCCTGGGTGCAGCTGATAGGAAAAGTCCGGCTCCGGCAGGGAGCCAAGGGAGGTGAAGAGGGGCTCAGTGACGAAGCGCGCTTTGGACTGGAGGAAGGCCAGGATGCGGGCGTACTTGGTGTCTTTGGTCTCCATCCTCTCCACCGTCGTCAGGTAGTGGACCAGGTTCTTCATGCACTCGTGGTAGCCATAGTGGAAGTAATTGGCGAACTCGGAGAGCAGCTCTGCTGGAAAGGAAGAGACAGGGAGCCGAGCTCCTCAGGGTCTGGCCGGGAAAGGAGGGGGAAAGCCGTCCCCACGTCCCGAGTGACCTGGCGGGGGCCGCAGGAGGCCGCTCCCGCCCACCTACCCTTCTCCCGGCCGCGGGGGAAGTCTGCCGAGTGCAGAGCCCGCAGGTACTGCACTGTCATCTCCAGGATCTCCGCCTTCTCCAGCTTCCCCGAGCTCTGCAACGGGCAGGGCAGGTGGGCATCACCTCAACCCAGCGGCTGCTCTGCGCTCTGCCTCGCCGCCCCCCAATCCCCCCGCATCGGGGGGGATGTCGCAGCGCACCGGGGAGAAGGGCGTAGGGGCTGCTCTCCGCCGCCTACCTGCTTGGCCAGAGCCATGGGCACCGTCTTCCCCAGCTCGGTGAGGCACCGGTTGATGCGGTCCCTCCTCCGCTTCTCAATCACTTTGTGGGACACTGGCGTCCTCTGCAAAACAGACGGAGCGCGTTAGTGTGGGAGGAGAGAGCCGCCGAATCTAGTCTCGCCGGGACAGTCGGCCCGGGCCCCGGCCCCGGCCGCTCCAGCCACTGCCCACCCCGCTCCGGGCAGCGGTGCCGGGCGCGACGCAGCCTCAGGAGGGATGATGCTCGGGCAGTGGGTCCTCCCCGCGCCGCCCCGCTGGCTCCCCGTCCGTGCGGACGGCCCGGGCAGGGCAGGGATGTTTTGGGGGGCGTGGGGTAGTTGTTTGGGAGGGGGCGCTTTTCGAAGGGAAAGGCAGTGAGGGGGCCGGGGCCGAGTCCGCCCTGCCGCCCCGCAGAGTCGTGCGCGCAAGACGGGCGGCGACTCACCCTCCGCTGCTTGAGTGTGGAGGCCATGGTGGGCAATGCATCCCCGCTCTCTCCGGGCCCCTTATAAAGCCATCACTTCTTGGGGGGGACCCTGGGGGGCCTCCACGGGCCTGCTGATCCCATAGGATTAGGAACGAGCGGCGCCGGGGGAATGTATGCATTAAAGATCAGGGTGGAAGGAGGCGAGGGGATGAGGGGGTTTTTTTCTTCTCTCTTCTTCCTTTTCCCCCCCTCCTCGCCCCCGTCCACGCACCCGGGGGCGGCCCAGCTGTGTCGCCCCACGTGGACCTCGGGGGCACACGTGACGATCCCACAATAGCGACGGGGGGGGGGCGGGGGGAGGCGGGGGGGGGACGGGG